>OZ018319.1:45776642-46031270 GCA_963969495.1 Ceratothoa steindachneri
CTCTCTTTTCCTCTTTATTCCAACCTCCGAATTAGTATCTTTCTGGTTAATTAGACTGTCTTTTTCCAAATTTCCCTCTCCGTAAGTTTCAATAGTTCTTTCTTAAGCTCCCCTTTCGAAGTCTTTTCTTTATTTTTGTCTTTCTATCAGTCATTCATAGACTTTCGAATTGCTAATACTACTAGGTGATTAAAAATAGCGGGGTGTGCAGCGCCTCACAATTAAAGGGAGGTATGAGGGTCAAACCCTCCCATTTCGAAATAATTACCTTAGGGTCTTTAAAAACAATTCTTAAGCCTACCATTAGGTTAAAATCAGGGTTGCCAATGTTTGAAATCATGAATTCTTTACACATTATGAGAAGGCATGGAAGACTTATTGTAATTTCATTTCCAGCCCTTCAAGGTTGAGTATCTTAAAAATATGTCCTTTTCGCGCCAAACCGAAACCTTACATGACGACTACAATGCCGAAAAATACCATTAATACCGTTTTTAATAGTAGAAACACACGGTAGGTTTTCTAAAGTTTCACCAAATATGAAATTAGTGTATAAGGTGAAATTTTTTGGAAATTTATTACTAGTGTGTTACAGACCATTAGACAGCAAAGTAATCAGAAAAATGTTAACAATCTTCGGGCTAATATGTCTAATAGAAGCAAATGTTTATAGAGCAAAGAGTGCAAGAGCTGATAAATCTGTTAACAATTCTACTATTTCTCTTTAATAAAAGTAAAGATTATAAAAAAAATATTCAATTAAGTAGCACATTTAATTATGATCATATAACAATCAATTTTGTAAGCGATAATAAAACAATCAAATAATTAGAAAAATGAAACTATTCCTTTTGACTGTGTAAAAAAGTATTTGCGTTAGAAGGCGTTTAAATATGATGAATGAATAAATTTGCTTAAGAAATAATGAAAGATAAGTGCAGATGCAAATAGATCGATATATGAAGGAATTTTCAAAATTTGTTAATGTAAGAACGTTTAAATTTAAAAGAGAAAAGAAACGAGTTGCACAAAATATGTGTGGATAGGAGGGCAAGGAACTGCAGTTGGAGAAATGGTGATGTTAAAATTTTTAAATAATTAAATGAAAATAATTCGGTTGAATTTGGGTAGCTGGATGAGTAATTAAAACTAAGTCATTTCCATTTTCATATAAGAAAGTTATGTATTTTGTTAATACATAGTGTTAATAGAATCCCGGGAGCTGATTAAATAGGTGATTTTGAATCAAATAAGTAAGATCTGTAATGTGAATTTGGTCTTCTGATTCATGGGATGAGAAATTCTTTTTAAGGAGCCCAGTATAATGGAAAGGTTGCTGAAGGGTATTTACGGGAGGGTATGGAACTTTCGTCTGTCGTCGGATTGGTCATCAAGGAAGTAAATTGAGTAGAATTGGTTACGAGATTAGTTTTTTATTACTAAAGGCGTAAGTTGGTTATCTTATTTTCTAAGAATAAAGGAAATTTTATTGATGCTCAGGAATAGGCTCTAAACATAAACCAGAGATTGATATTATAGAGCAGTGTTGAGGGTAGAGATTAACGTAAGGTGGTTATGAGTCAAAGATACAGATGTGTCATCAGTTAAGTGTATGAAATTTAGTAAATTGGAATAAAATGACATGTAATTGAATTAAGTTTATAACTACTATGAATCCTATTTGGTCTAACCAATTGAGAAGAATTTTAATTTTTACAGTATTAAATGTTCGGAGAAATCACTTAAACCTGAAGTGAGTGAGAAAATTTAAGATATAAGTTTTGACAAGTATTTAATGAATGCTTCATCTGGCTAACGTTTAGACTGAACCTTTATTAATGATCATATAGGATTTTATTTTCAGTAAGAAAAGACAATGTTCAAGTACATTAGTTTTTTCATATAGGTTGGGAATGATTAAATAATGCTCCGAATTTGATGGAATGATACATATGTTAAAGGTTAGGATGACAGGAGGAAGTTTTTAGAAAGAAATAAAACATCATGTGATAAAGATTTTCAAGAGAGAAGAAATGTTATTGGAGTAGAGACATCAGCAAATAGTTTGTATATGATGGTGTCAGCAGAAATAGGAAGTTTTTCACAATTTTAGAAGAATTGACAATATGTCATTATTGGTAGAGGAAAGAACAAATAAGAAAAATAGTGTTTCTTTCCTATATATCTCTCATTGGAAAGATATTGTTTTGTAGAATGCAATTACTTAATTTATCGCATTATTACTAAAGTAGGAGTTAAAGCTGTGGCAAAGTCACAAGGATTTTCAAAAGATTTACCATGTTATTTAATATTTTATTTAAAACTTTCCTCCTCTCTGACAACCGGCAAAGCTAGACTTGAATTTAAGACCAAAATAGTTTATTTTAGCCCGCATAAATTCAAACATAATGTTTTATTAACGTTGGTGGAAGTAAGGGAAGTATTGTCCTAGTCAGGATTAATGGCTGAACAAGTTTTGAGCGGAAAAGTCTTCAATGATATTACTGAAGTTTTTAAGGATACTTTATATACAACTAGTGCATGAACTACACCCCATTTCCTTCACTGTGTTTTTAAGTGTAAAAAGAGGTGTAACCACAAACATCCGTCGAATAAATTTATGTGAACCAAGTTTCAATACGTACAAATATCAGTTTTCCCGTCTATTTGGGGTAATAGCGCAAAGTAACCTCATTTTTTGTTAAAACAGCGTATAGTTAAAAGGAAAATGTCATTTCTTTTTATCCCCAAAACATATCTTCCGCCCATGGCCAGAGAAACTCCCACTCTACTATTCGCACACATTATCCGCTGCATAACGAAAGTGATCTACCTACTACATTCCCATTTATCATCAAAGACCGGCTATCCGTTTTCCCCTGAAAACTTCAATATCTGCCTTTGTGTGTCACCCTACACAACTCGTCCTTCATTAACTATTCGTCTCCATTCATTCCTATCTCTACCACGCCTTTCTGCGTACTGGATGCTCAGGCCCCGTCTAGCAAGCAGATTTCTCGTACACTCTATCCACCCCCTTCTCGGACGCCCACGCTGTCTCCTTCCTATCACTCGAGATCTATATACTCTCTTTATCAACCTTTCATCCTCCACTCTCTCTAGCTGACCATACCATCTCATCACACCTCTATCAGATCTTTCAAACAAATTTACTTTACTTTCACATTTCTCTCGCACTCTTTCGTTTCTCACCCTGTCAATCAACCTCACACCACAAATACTTCTCAGACATTTCATTTCCATAACTTCAACCTTCCTCCTTTCATTCGCACTCAACGCCCATGTGTCATATTCATACAATCTTATTGGCGCCTGCCTGCTCATTCGCTTCCCTTTCGTGAGAATCCTTATCGCACCATATGGGTGTACTCCCTTTTCCATTTGCTGCAATATTACATTTTCACCCCTTCCATCAGCTGCCAGATCCACACCCAGATAATTAAAACACTGCACTCATTCCAGCTTCTTCCCATTTAGACTCATTCCTTCCCTATAACACCACATTACCTTACTTTTGCCTTCATTCACACTGAGCTTGCTTCTGTCACACACAATTCCGAATGCATCAACCAGTGCCTGTAGTTTCTCTTTTGATTCAGCCTACAGCACTGGACCATTCGCAAATAACATTTTTTCTAGCTCGTACACCTCTCCATTTTCACTCACTAATGCTGCACCCCTACCTCTCACTCTTGCTTTCAATTCTCTCACTACACCGTCCATATACAGATTGAACAGCCTTTGTGACATCACGCATCCTTGTCTGAGACCAATTTTTACACTGAACCAGTCACCTTTCTTTTTCCCAACTCTGATACATGCTTTACAGTCATCATAGAAGCTTTTGATAGCTTTTATTAGTGTGCATTCAATCCCAAGCATTTTTAACACATTCCAAATCGCCCTTCGGTCCACTCTGTCATACGCTTTCTCCAGATCCATTAATACTATGTACACACTTTTATTCTTTTCCAGGTAATTCTCCCATATATTTTTGAAGGTAAAAATTTGATCCACACATCCTTTAAATCCCTTTATTCCTCTCAAATCAGACTTTCCTAACTCTTTCCCTCAAGACTTTTCCATATACCTTTCCAAGCACACTCAACAGACTTAAAACCCTTTAACTACCCTTTCAGTTCTTTCACCATTTTCCTTGTAAAAAGAAACTATACATGCATTTCTCTAATCTTAAGGCACATCCCATGGTCCATACATAGATTAATCAACCTAACTAACCACTCTATTACACACTCCCCCGCTTTCAGTATCTCACTTGGTTTCCCATCCATAACCAATGACTTTCCACTTTTTTTCCTTTTCACTGCCTCTTCCTTCCACTTCCTTTTTGAAAATTAATTCACTCTCTCAAATTCTCTCTGATTTCATCCAACCTCTTCCAATACATGACTGATCTACTTCTCTTCTATCATCCACATTTAGCTAATTCTCTAAATATTCTCCCCATCTATAACTTACTTCTTCATTTGTACTTATTACTTCAGCCCTTCCATCCTTCATTTTTATTTCTATCGCCTCTTTCTTTTTTTTCATATAATTCAGTTTCTTCCAAAATTGCTTTTAATTCTCTCTAAAGCACGAAGACACTCTTTCACTTGACCTATCATTAGGTTCTCTCTTCAGTTCCACCACTCGATTTTTTACCTCCTGTCGCTTCCTCCTATACTTTTCCATGTTTTTTGTGATTCTGTCATGTTTATACATTTTTAACAGTTCAGGGCTCTTTAGCATTCTACCATTCGTTACCCTTCCTAACTCTCCCTTCTCCAAGTACGCTACATCCATATCTGCTTTCCTGACAACTTTTTCTATGCTCTCACGTATCGACTTCCATTCATCCTTCACACCCAATACCTTAAACTCTTTTGTCACTTCCCACTCCCTTGCAACCAATTCTTTATATTTTTTCCTGCACCTTACTACTTTCAGCTTCTCCACCCTCACCACCTCCTTCTTTGGCAAGCTCATTCGTTTTCCAACACATTCACTCTTTACTCTTACTTCTGTTATCACCAGGTGATGGTCGGATAAGTCCTCCACCCCCCCCTCTTTAATTAAATCTACATTTAAAAGTCTCTTCACATTCTCGCTTTGTATCAGAACATTGTCTAACATGCTTCTTTGATCTTCAATCACTCTTTCTCCCACCTGCCTACGCAATCTTCCCCTGGTATCCTTCTTGTCCTCTTTCTTTTTAAACCAAGTGTTCCCAGCTACCATCTCTCCTTCAACACACAAATACACGAGCCTTTCATTATTATCATTCACCCTCGGAACTCTGTATCTCCCAACTACCTAATCTCCTCCTCGATCACCTACCTTTGCGTTCAGGTCACCCATTACAACGACTTTCTCATTTGCATTAAAATATTGCAGACATCCCTCAGCTATTCCTAAATGAGTTCTTACTCACTTTCAGGTTCACCCTCATGTGTACCATACACTCTCACGATAACCCATCTTTTGAATCCAAACTTCATTCGCAACCACAGCAATCTTGAATTTACTTCTTTGTACTCTCTTACACCCTTCCACACTTTCCCACTCGTCAGTACCGACACCGCATGCTTTGCTCTCACTCTATTTTATTCATGATTTTATCGCTTTCACTCCACCAAACCATTATACACCTTTTCCTTTGAACTTTGTTTAACTCAGGATCAATTTCACTTCTCTTCACATTCTCGCCACATCCACGCACATTCAAACACCTCACACTGAGGCCCCGGAGTGGCTTTGACCTCTTTTATCCTTTCCTTTCATGACTATTTTGAGGAATAATTACAAAAGCTATTGCGCCCCAAAAGCTGGCGATGGGTCTGCGACACTCACTAGGGAAACGGTCAATGTAAGTGGAATTTTTATTAAATACTTGTTTCATTTCGAGAGGGGCACCTGGCGATTTGAAGCAGTTTTCCGTTGATTTCCTCTGCAGAAATCTTGATGACATCAAATATTAAATTAATGGCGCATGCAAAGATACAGTGAGTATGCACCTGTTTGAGAAAGGAATTCAATAATCTTTTACCTTCGCTATGTAGGGTTATGTATTGGATTGTTAGTTTTGGAGATACATTTTTAATTTATAACTCTATGTTTGCTTTAATTAATATTCTACAATCTTGGTGCTTGGTCGCGATGGACGGAGGAATACTTGTTGTACTCAAAGAAGAATTCACGGAGTCAGAATTGATAGTGGGTTTTTAGGAGCTTGATGTTTTTAAAGATTCGGTTTGATCAAGATTTGCATAAAAGAGAGCTTAAGGAAGAGGGGTCGAGGGATTTCCTATATTGAAGCTGGGTAGGCCGTTAGATTTTAATATCGTTTAGTACTGGTTAGAGTAAAAAGTCAAGAGAAATGATTGAATTGGCCATTATATAGGAAGGATTGGTCGCACCAAATGAAACCACGCTTTCATAGGTTTGACTTATGAGCGAGAAACCTGGTTGAGATGGTTTCATGGAAAGATTCTCGCGTTTGCAGCTATCATTTTCAAAAGAGGAGGACAAGAGGAGAATAAGGATCAATAGAATCCTTGAATTTGATTCACTTTTGCATCTTTCAACGATGCTGGATGTCCTCGACCTAACAATGATAGAGGCTTTCTATATAAAGATGGAAGAGCATCTTCCAATGTTGCCCATTAAAGGTTTCATAGCAAATATCAATGAGTAATTTACCGAAAATATCACGCGAAATATTTTCACAATTCATATTTAACTCGAATCTAAAACTAATTTAAGGTAATTGAACCATAAAGGAAATTCGATGGGAATTTTTAACTTCATTTAGTTCTATTTAAGCATTTGTTGTTAGATTAAACTAAGAAGTAAAAGCTAGCATGGGAATCTCTACGTGAAAGTTTGCTAGGAGAGATTTACATATAAAGAAATTATCGGAGATGGAGGAATATTAAAGGGGTAGAAAAGATCCCAAAATCCCAGATGCACCTGGGGTTTTTGAAGCACACAGGGTACGTAAACCTCTAGAAATTTGTTGTACTCTGGTTACACATGCTACACTCGATGCCACTTGAGATGGTATTTCTAAACGAAATGAAGTATTCATACCGTTAATCAAGGATTAACAAGGTAGTCACTACTAATATGCATTCAGTTAGAATGGGTTTGAAGATTTGGTTTTTGAATCTAGAAATATGAGATGAGAATTAACGGAAAATGGGAAACTTCAAATTTTATTTATTTTCTTGAGTTTTTTCACTAATATTTCCCTCCTTTCAATTTCCTTATTAATATCAACAGGAAAAATAATATTTCTTAAAAGTTCAGCGTTTAGGGATGGATGCATTTAATGTAGTGAAGGTAAAAGTGATGGTTTTGAAAAGAAAGTGAATAAACTTTCAAAATTTCTTCTTTAGATTTTGTTTTGTTTCTCTTTTTAATTTCTAAAACTTAATTATTAAAAATAATTAAAATCACAAACCTCTTTTGTAGGGATCAAATGGGAATTTATATCATGTTTGGCCTCTCGTTTTTTTAATTTGTCGTTCACGAATCATTATTTCTCTCCTTAAGGTGTAAGTAATGGTTCGCCAACCTTCCTTCATCCACGAGGATCCCTGGCCAGATAATAAAATCGACATAAAAGTCAGTATGAAAATCGCTGGTGATCCCGAGAGCATTAGGGGGCGTTTCTCTTTAGGGAGATGTGCCATAAAGTATTATATTTTGACACCAAACAGCATTCAGGTGGAACCCTTCATCCCCCCGGGGCAGAGGGACGTGTTCCGCGTCAGAGATACGTGGATATAGATACACGTCGGCAGGATTCTTTGGAACAGAGAGAGTGTGTGTCTTATGCTGCGAAGACCAGAGAAGAAAGAAAGCAGTGTTTTAATCAGCTCTGGGTGTGATGAGAAGTGTAAGATCTACCCCCTCGAATACAGGGCTGAGCACAACGCGTCCGCCAATTGGTAGCCAGATCTCTCCGTGCGCTGACGTTTGTGTCCGCTCATGCCGGGATCGAACCCGGTACGGCGACGTCGGGAGACCAACGCCGTATCCACTCGGCTAGCATGAGCTCTAACTTAAGTTCTAATTTAGGTCTATAGATATGAGTTCCTTCCTCACATTTCGGCCTATTTTATAAATGTTCTCTTTTATACCATTAAGCATTTGTCATTGATGATTTTCAGCTCTCACTTACCTAACTTCAGTGAGCTTTTTCATTAATGCTTTGTATATTCTTGGACGCTTTGTTCTTTTTTACCTAGGTGGTGGTTATTAGTGTTTTTTTCCTTTTCAAATAAATCAGCCCTTCCTCTCACGGTTTCATCAATACTCCGGATTCCAATAAGGTTGTTTGTTTCCGTTGTCTTGGAAACAAAACTTTGATAGATTGGTCCTTTCAAAGGCGCTGTTCTAATTTTGAGAGCGAGGAACAGTAGGATATCACCTACATGGGTCTGAATTTGTATGATTATTGTTCGTGTGAGTTAAATGAAGTGTGAGAAAATACAGGTGAGAAAGAACCAATAATCTGTTTCCCAAGTTCAAATGAAAGATACTCTTGTCTCTCATAAGCCACCTCCAGCGAGGCACACAAATATTGTTTCGCCCTAGTTAAAGCAGACTTTGATCCTTTTTCATGCCCTAAAATTGGCTAAAGTCACCTTATATGAAAGAAGCGCCTTATGTTCCTTTGTTTTATGTTTATTTTGGTATATATAATTTTAAACCATTTTTTTATTTTAGAGTTGTTCTCATTCTTAAAATGGAGCTAAGAAATTAATTTTAAGACTTGTATGGCGGAAATGATGAACCTACAAACCCTCTGAATAATGATTTGCCGAAAAGTAAGAGGAATAATAGAAATTAATTATGGATAATTATACCAAGGCACAAAACCAGTCATGCACTTTTCTACTTATGTTTCCCCGCATCATTTCTATTTTACTGTTTTTGATTTGCCTCTCCTAATTCTTAAATAATACATCCTGCAAAGAACGTCTGCTAAAACTTGCTCTAAACCTCTCCCATATATGCTTTAAATCTAAAGGATAAAACGTTAAAAATAGATATAAAAAGAACAATCCGACCTAATTCTCATTATATCATTAGGTTTTATTGTTAGAAATACACAATCATGGCCCCAATTCTTGAGACTACTGTATTTTTTAATATAAGAAAATTAATAGAACTCTTTATAAGCTGCTTTTTGTTTTAGTATGTTTATATCATAATTTGAAGGTAAAATATAATAAAAAATCAATTAAATAATTCTAATTAATACGCGCAATCAGTATTTACAATAATGTCCCTTGTTCTTCGGCACTGCTTCAATTCATTTTGGCATGCTGGAAACCAAAATGATGATGATATCTTGATTATATTGCGACATTTTTGTTCAATAATTACCTACAACGGCTCATAATTGGATGGCTTCTTTCTATCAAGCTCCAGCTTGATTATCCCAAACAAATTCTCTATCGTCATAATATCTGGTGAATTCTTGGGCCAAAGTCCTAAAAGTTCGATGTTATTGTCAGCTAACAACTTGGTATAGCTTTTGCTCTGTGAAAAGATGCACCAGAATGCTGAAAGATACAGTTATGATCCCACATTGGCTCAGAAATTAAGAAATGTTGAAAAAAGGGGGTACAGAAGTATGCTAATACCATTTTCAGTTCATGGCAGTGTTGTTTGTAAAAGTTTTAGTTCATTAATTCCCATATCTTAGAAATAGCCCTAGAAAATGAAGGTGTCGGGATGCTTTACTATTGACACAATACAGGAATCGTGAAAACGATACTCTTTTCCTGCTCCTAACGTAAGATCATCCAGAAGAACAAAAAAAGCTGAAGGGAGCTTCATTAGATATGATTAGTTTGCCACAGTAATGAATATTCCATTATTTATATTTCATACAAAAGTAGATCCTCCATAATCACCACGACACGAGATTTCAAACCAGCATAGTTCCAGGTCCCCATGTATTATTATACCACATTCTAATCTGTCCCTTACTATCTACTTTTCCAATACTATTTCTCACTCCACCTCTATACGACTACAATAACACGAACTGGGTAGACTTTGAGAACCACATAACCACACACACACCATGAAACCTCCAACTTCAGGTCACCAGATCCTCACAACTAGACAAACACTGCATAGTTCTCATGGACAAAATAATAACAGCCTGCAACTCTTACACGCCACGCAAAGTATACAAACGCATAAAACACTTCACCTTCTCAATACATACCAAAAGACTCATCACGATATATAACAATCACTAATAGCAGAGGCCCACGACAACGTAATATTACACTCCTCCGTACCCACAACCTACAATGCGTGTTGCTATAACGGAACTGTCAGTGGGGCGAGGTCATCCGCATTGCGGACGATGGTCGCTGTGCTGACCCCTCCTTCTTCTGGTGGCAAGTCAAGAGTATGAAGGACACAGACCCTCGCAAGCCCATAAAACTACAAATAAACAATCAAACACCCGCACACATGGATGACATCCTCGAAGCATTCAGGTTCCATAGGAATCAAGTACACACACATAGTCAACCCAATCCACATACTCATGAGCACTTTCAAGAAGTTCAGAAATGGTGCATGCTCTATGTCAATGAGCTGGAACCGGCTCCACAGGTCGAATTGAAATTCCTCGACAACGCAACAATATTATGCACTCCAATCACCAACAAGGAAACAAAACACTACATCAAAGCTACCCGAATACGAGCCTCTGCCCCATCCGGCCTTCCAATCACAATCATTCATCGCCTCCCAGATAACATGAACCAAACATTAACACACCTCTGCAACGCATCCCTATCCTTTGGGTATTTTAAGAAAATATTCAAGGCATTACACAATATTCTGCTCCACAAACAACACAAAGAACCAAAACAACCAAACAGCTACAGCCTTATTGCTCTCTTAGAGTACTTAGGCAAAATATTAGAACGTATGGTGAACATCTGCCTGCTGAGTTTGCTGAAGGAGGAGAACTGGTTGTCTCCCTGTCAGTACAGCTTTAGAGGGAAGGCAGTGTCCGGATCGGTGATCAAAATTGTTCATGACATCATACAAATAGCACGACAAACACGTCAAAAACACTCGTTATCGGTAAGGATATCGAGAAAGCCTTCAACAAAGTGCGGCACAAGGAGCTCCATTGGAAACTCGCCAACACGGAGATGCCTTTTTGCACCAGAAAGCTTCTATTGCACTACCTTACGGATACTAAGTGCTACATACTATAAAATCTTAACATCACGCCCATTCACGCAACGAACTGGAGTACCCCAGGACAGCGTGTTGGCACTCGCATTCTTCATAATCTACACGAACAACACTCCACACCCCCGAGAAGAAAAATGCACACGCACACACTTGCGTTTGCGAACGACGAGTCTATTCTCGTCTCTAGCGTGCGCCCAGACATCCTTGCACGCCGGGCACAAATAATACTAAATGAGAAGGCAGAGTACGAGGACATGACTTTTAAGCAGAGAGCGAAGGGTTGAATGAAATTTTCTGTTTACTTGGTCAATAGGATTCTTTCTAAGGTTTTCATATGTAGAGGTATCAGAAAGAAGGTTATTCATTTTATCTAAATATGAAGATTTGTCGATAAGAACGAGCGCAGCAGATTTATCAGCCTTACACACATATATATTTTTATTATTCCTAAGAGAACGTACTGCTTTATTAAATCTAAGGGGATAATTATTTTGTAAATCACTTAAGCATTTATACACATAACCTTTAGCAATTGAAATTTCGTTACCGGGCAGATCACTTGCTTTTTCTAATTGTGCAAAAGTGTTAGCAATATTAACACAATTTGGAGTGGATAGGATAGAAAATTTTAATCCATAACCTAAGGTGTTCTCTGCTAAAAGGTCATCCTGACATCATTAATAAGTTTAAATCCTCGAATGCTTTCCTTCCCTACCTTTATGGTCTCATCAAACCAACCCATAAGCCGAATAATCTTATCCGTCCCATATTAGCTCGGTTGGATGTGTTTCATATACCCTATCTAAATGGTGGGCTTAGTTCTTTGGTGGGGACCGTTTCTGGTTTTGAATACAAAATACTTCTTCAGACCAACATACCCCAATTATATCGATGCCTTATGTTAAAGACATTCTTTTTTGGGGGCCTACTGATCTTAATATCAATACTTTTCTTGAAGAAATCAACACGTTAGTCCCCTCAATTAAATTTTCTTTAGAAAATGAAAAAGATAACACCATCCCTTTCTTAGATATTTTGATCCACCGAGCAGACCAAGGTTTCAAATATGAAATTTATAGAAAATCTACAGCTATTGACTCATACATCCATTTCTATTCCGATCACCATATTAGCATCCCCCAAATTTTTTCTCTTCCATGTTTCTCCGTGCCCTGAGAAATGTTTCACCCGAATATTTGGAAAAAGAGGTTGATAGTATATAAAATATAGGTTTAAATTTGTGTTACCCTTTCTACGTACTTATAAATTGTTATAATTCTGCTAAGTCTTCATTTTATCCACCTAATCGTAACATCCCTAAATTTCATGCCAAAAATGTATTTGTTTTACTTTTTGACCAAAGTTTCATCAAATTACCTCGCTTACTAAAACCTGTGAACATAAATGTTATTTTTAAATATGAAAACACTATCCATCGCCTTTTCGTAAAAAAATCACCCCCTAAACCAGACATTATATATTCTATTGGTTGCAATAATTGTAAAAAATGCTATTATGTTAGAGTTAAACAGCACCAAACTAATGTTCGTAATTTTTGTCAACAATCTGCATTATTTTTTACAGATCTATAGTCAGGATCATACTATTAATTTAAATAGTGCTAAACCTATTATTAAATGTACGAACTACATTTCAAGAAATATTTTGGAGTGTATCTCTATTAATACTTTCCCAAATTTCAATATTAGCCCTGGATTGTTTAGCCTAGATCCTATCTTATCTAGTTATATTAAATCACAAATTAAAGTGTTTAAAGAATTTGCACCCCTGGTTACGGTTTTGATGCATATAGCCGTTTTAACCCCCCACTCCTTACTATTTAAGACATTGTGTGTCCTGACCTGCCATAGCCAGACGTACTGGCACACCTATCTTCTACTACTATACACTTTTTCTCCCTATACCCCTAACACTATCAATCAAACACCATTTTTCTACCTTAGAATTTCCGAATTCCTTCGTTATTCCATGAAGAGGTCTTTTAGAATAAAGACGAAAGCGCTCGAAATAGTTTTTCCATTTTCCTTGTGGGTGTTATTTATCATAATTTTGACTCACGTGAAAGTTGTGAGTTTCTTTTCATATATATATATATATATATATATATATATATATATATATATATATATATATATAAGAGAACCAGGGCCAGCCTCATCTTCTGGGAACTGGAATTATATTTAGTATAAATACAAAGTAATACAAAGTAATTCTAATTGATATTGGATACGTAACATAAGGGGAATTGTCTTACATGTCACTTTTTTGTATAAGTCATGATAACACAATGATAATTGATGGAATTGCATTGGTAATAGCAACATTACACAAATTAACATGGAAGTGGCGAAGTAAGGGAAACATTAATTTAAACTAACATGAAGGTTGTAAGGTAACGGAACCATCTAACGTTCAATATGTAATGGGAAATACAAAGTTTGGTCGTTAAGTTAGGGTTTCCTATCTAAAATATATATAGATAGATTCAAGGATTCATAAATCATGGAGGGTATTAGCTGTAGAGACTATAGAAAAGTCTTCGAGCTTTACCTGTAAATTGCAAGAATTGGCGTGGAGTCGGATGATAGAATAGTCAGGTTTGGCTAGGGGCAAACCCGTACGGCAGGACCTCCTGGCGTGCTGTTCAACTCTTGAATAGAGAGTTCGGCTGATAGAGCCAATATAGGTCGCATCGCATGATGGACACAAGTAATTATATACAAGAGGTGAACGACACGCATCAGGAAGGCGATCTTAATAACGAAAGAGCAAGCCTGTTGTATATTGGTTTAGGGTGATTATTTTTAGGTCTAAAGAAGGCAGATTTTTTGGATAATCAAGCGTATTTCAACAGTCATCTTTGATATTTGTTGGCCAAAGAAGGGTACCGACCAGAAGTGTAAGAGTTTATTGACGGTGGCTTTATCTTCAGTCGGATTAGGGAAATGATCAAAAGATTTCCTTATGCGGTTTTCCCTAAAAAAGTTTGGGAATCCGTTGTCTTGAAAAAATTTCTTAAGAAAAGAAAACTGTTCATGTAATAGTTTGTAACTAGAGCATATTTTAAATGCTCTATGTAGCAGGGTGCCAATAGTATTAGTATCAAAATAACGTGGAATAAAGCTAAAGAAGCTTGTTGATAGGACAGTACAAGTGGCTCTGCGAAAAACACTTGTAGATAATCCGGTTGGGGTGCGGGTTAACTTGATGTCTAAATAAGACAGGCAGCCATCGTTTTCTATGTCCATTGTGAATTGTATTTTAGGGTGCTGCTTGTTAAGGAATTCAAGAAATTTAGATGCATGTTGTTCTTTACGAAACAAGATTATGCAGTCGTCAATAAAACGCCTATAAGATACTGGGCAAATTCTTTGGGGCAAGCTTAGAGCCAAGAGGTTTCATGGAAACAGAGGAAGATATTAGCAAAAGTTGGACCTTACGGAAGTCCCATCCCGACCCCTTCCTTTTGAACGTAAAGTTCGTTGTTAAAGAGAAAATAGGAATTGGAAACGGATAAATCAAGAAGAGAACGAAATTGTGCTAGGTCAAATTGTAGAAAATATTGAGAAAAAGTGAAAACTTTGTGTAAAATAATGTCAATTGTTTCTTGTAATGAAATGTTCGTCAATAGACTTGTTATGTCAAAGTTTGCCATGGTATACTTATGAGGAGTAGCAAGGCTGAAGATGTGCTCAAGTAAGTCATAGGAATTACGGAGAGTGTATTTATTTGTTGTAAGGGAAGAAAGAAGAGGAACAAAATATTTTGCTAGGGCATAGGAAGGTGTGTTTATAGCACAAAAAATGGGTCGCAATGGATTAGATGGTTTGTGTATTTTTGGTATGCCATACAAAATACCTGGGGCGAAACCTGAAGCAAAAAGACGAGAATATGTCTCGGATCAATAAGATTTAGTTTCTTAAATTTGGATAGTACACGGTTAATTTTATCCTCAGTTTTATACATTATATGTTTAATAGATGATTTGACTTTAACAAATTTTGTAACATCGGAAAGGATAGTGTGCATTTTTAAGATGTAGTCAACTTTATTCCAAATTACCACACCATTACCTTTGTCGGGCCGGCAAATTACTAAAGACTTGTGTTGAGCTAGCTTTTTTAGATCTTTTATGTCCGTTCTTTTAATAACTGTGCTAAAAATTTTAAATGATTTAAAGTTATAAAAGTACTTAAATGCAATGGATTGGATGGAGCTTTTTATTTGCTCCAAGTTGCCTATATTATTATTGTTAGCAATGGTCTTGAGGGAAGCTGTAAGTTTCTCAAAGGCGAGAAAGTATATATGGAAATTGAGTTTACAAATAGGAAGAGCAAATTCAAGACCTTACTATACATTTCTAAGTGCATTTTCCATGTTGAATTCGAATCTGCCTTCGGTTTTGTTCTAGCACGTACCGTTTTAGAGATATGACAAAAATTCAAAATGGCCACCTGCCATTATAAAATTTAGTATATAACTGGTATTGCTCTATTGCATGCATCATTATTGTACTGCTAAGATTAGCAAACTAGATGCTTCGTGAGTTCTTGCTGGTTAAAGAGGTATATATAAGAATTCATTTACATTTGTAACCCGCATGCATATTTAGCGTAATAATTTATAATTCTCTTTTATGCTTTCATGTTCCTCATGTGATGTGCATCTTTTAAGCTGCTCCTTCTGCTTTGATCATAAGAGGCTTCCAGATATTTCTACAAAGCAGTAACAATACCTCGAGAGTGCAAAAACCATCCAGATAAATTTTGCTATGTATGTAGGCATTTTACAACAAAATCTCAATAACGTACTATCACAAATGATATAGAAAAAATGTACAAACTCTACTGCGGTTACTCTCTGGGTGACCAAGATAAAGATGGACACCACGCCAAATTTGTAATGCCTGCTTTAACGGATTACGTGAATGAATTAAAAAAAAGACAGCTTCAATGCCTTTTGCTTTCGTATGATATGGAAAGGGCCCAGAGATCATCTCGAAGATTACTATTTCTGCAGTGTGACCACAAAATGGGTTTCTTCAAAGAACAAGCACCACATTGTTTATCCAACCATGGGTATTTTGTCAATTCCAGTTTCACCTGATGATGGCCTCGTACCTGATGATATCAGTTATAATAGTACTACTGAATGTGCATGCACATTAGATGCGGATGTTGAATATGAGGATGCTAACTCTGAGTCAAAATTATTTACTCAGGTAGATTTGAATGATCTTGTGAGAGATCTGTCACTGTCAAAGGAGGAAGCAGAACTTATAGCATCTCGACTACAGGGAAAATTCTTACTAAAAAAAAATGTGCATGTGAGTTACTTTAGAAAGCGTAATCGTGACTTAACTTCATTCTTCACAGTTAATGGACCTCTCTGCTACTGCCATGATAGGAATGGATTGTTCGAAGCCTTGTCACAGACATATGAGGCGTCTCTTTATTGATGTTTCTGAGACTAGTCTGGAAGGTCTTCTCTTGCACAATGGCAATGTAAAGCCTTCCATTTCTATTGGCCATTCTGTCCAACTTGAGGAGACATATGAGAATATATTATCCTTCTTAAAACCATAAACTACCGAGCCCATCAGTGATACATCTGTTGTGATCTAAAAGTCATAGGCATGCTAATGGGTAGGCAAGGAGGATTCACGAAGTAATGTTGCTTTCTCTGCCTGTGGGATAGTCGTGCCACTGCAAAACATTATGACAAGCGTGACTAGCCATTTCAACTACATATGAGCCTGGAATAAGCAATGTTCATTCTGTCCTCCTGGTAGCGCCTTAGAAAATATATCTGCCACCTCTTCATTTGAAACTAGGTCTAATTAAAAAAATAGTGAAATCAATGGCTGAGGATAATTCTCAGGGATTCCAATACATGTGCAAAAAAATTTCACAACTAAGCGCGGCCAAACTAAAAGAAGGCATATTTGTGGGACCAAATATCAGGGAGGTTTTAGCAGACCCTGACTTCGAGAAGACCCTCACTCCTCTTGAACTAAATGCGTGGCTAGCCTTCAAGGGGTTATGTGCAAACTTTCTGGGTATCAACAAGTCACCTGTATACAGATATGGCGTGGAAAACCTTCTTCAATCTTTTAAAGAAATGGGATGCCGTATGACACTTAAAATCCACTTCCTGCATTCGAATCTAGACTTTTTCTTAGAACATTTTGGAGCCGTAGGTGACTAGCAAGGTGAACATTTCCACCAGGATATCAAGACCATGGAAACTCGCTATGAAGGATGTTTGAATGGGAGCATGATGGGAGATCATTGTTGGATGTTGTATCGTGATAATCCTGAGAAAAAATTCAAACGCAAATCCCATGCACAACGTTTATGAATTCGAATTTTGACTTATTAGCCCTTCAATCATTGTTTACCATTCATATACATGCAATATAAGTACCATTAACTTTATAATGCTGTAGAATAAACAAAATATGGCTATTTATCTCTATCATATGTTTACGCCTAAAGAGAATGATAAATTTTCGAATATCTCGAAAACCTGATGTGCTAAAGAAACACTAAAGTCAGATTTAAAATCAGCGATAGAATCGCCATGAGAAAAGTTTGCTCAGGATTCTGATGATTGAGAAAAAGTTCAAATTTGTTGGCCAGTGTATTTATCTAACTAATTTCTTGGAAAAATTAACCTATAAAAATTAACTTGATTACAAAATTATTTATTTTTTTCTAGTAATTGAATAAATGGAAGATTTAACATTCCAAATTTAAATGCACAAACAAACTTTCCTCTAAATAAGATGGTTCTCCTCTGTACAATTTTAAGTACCGCAGTACTAAATTTCCTTTCAGTGAATGCGCGGACATATAAAATATTTACTAGTCAATTTAGCAACCAGTGAAGAAAGTGAAGCAATGGTTTTCCGAAGCTAAAGAACATAGTTTTCTAGATCATAGGTTCTTTAGAAGAAAGCAGACATTTTGTTTGTTCATTATGAAACTTTTTCTAAATAAGGAAAATTACAATTTTTTGTAATTAGTGTAAGTACAAAAGCTTAAGTAAAATATCTCATATTATCATTCGCCACTATAAAACGAGTCTAAAGGACCGATATTATATAAGGTCTGCCTGCGAGAGAGAGAGAGAGAGAGAGAGAGAGAGAGAGAGAGAGAGAGAGAGAGAGAGAGAAATAGAGAGAAGCCTTAATAAATGCGTTACTCAATGTTATGAAAATAATAAGTTGAAAAAAATATTTGGGAGAAAACTAAATTTAGCTTAATACAATGATAGAATTACACTCAGTAGTGGAAGAGTCAAGTGAGAGTAAGAAAAAAAAGAAAAGAGACGAAAAACTAAAACGAAAAAATGGCTAAAGAAGAATAAATAAAATAACAGGCCTCATTATCTGTATAGACACGTTTTATATACAGGAACACGATTGTACACAAATCACAGGTGATCTTAAATATTAAAATTACCACATTAACGGGAAAGGTGAAAGGAACATGAAATTATGACAGAAAGAGACAGTAATTGGAAAAGTTCTAAAACGCGAAGAACTTCATTCACAATTTAGTAAATAATAATCAGCTTCCTTGAAGAAGCATCCAACAGAGACGCAAGTACTTCAAAACTACAGATTTAAAACCTGTAGCTTAAAAATTCAAAATGAAGATAGGGAAAATTCCTTAAGTTATTTGGTAAAACTTTGGAATTTAAGAAAACTTTAGGTATTTTTTTTATACCCCAGACTTTATTTCTGAAATATTTTTCACGTCGTTTATTTCTCCTTGGACGCACATTCAAATGTTAATAAGTTAGTACTTAAGAGCAACGTTTTGTTTGTAGGTATAGAATTAATAGAAGCCTCATCAGCATTTCACTTTCAGCTCCTGAATATTTTATGCGAAGAATATTTCACCGTCAGCAAAAAAAAACTCCTCACGAAAAAACACAAAGATTGTGCGTTCCTCTTTTTACGATATAAGCCCGAAAATGGAGTTTATGAAAGATAGACGAATTCCACGAATTTACGCATTTTTTTCAGGAGAGTTAATGGGCTGATTAGCTTAGGTTAAGGTGAGAGAAGGTAAGATAAGGTTAGATTAGATGAGATGATGTAAGGTAAGCTTAGGTTAAGTTACATAAGGTAAGGTTAGTAAAGTTTGGTAAGGTAACGATAGGTTAGATATGATAATGTTAGATTAGGTAAGGTAAGGTTAGATAATAATAGCTTAAGTTAGTTATATTTAGGTTAGTTTAAGTTAGGCAATTCTAAAAAAAATTATCATACCTGAAGAATCATAACCATTCATTATACACAGCCAACATACGCAACCAATCTAACTTAAGATTAAAGACACCACTAAACTTATTAGGAGCTCTCGCCTCCCTAGTAGACAAGGCGGTGCATTTTGGATGACTAGGCATGGGTTCGATCTTAGTGAGCTCTAAAGCGAAGCTTTCAGTGACGCAATCAGTTGGCCGCCTATCGCGCGAATATACTGATACTCAGACTTGCGGGGGTGGGTAGCTCCATAAGTATCATCATCCCCTGAGACAATGACAACCCTGTTATCATTTCCCTTCACACCATCATAACCTAAACACAATCTACTCTTTGGATATTCATATCCACATACCACCTACGCGGAATGAGTACCCACCCCCTGATCTCACGAATGGTACTACAATCGCTGCTTAGTGTCAAAAACACACAATAAGACTCCCTTCCCACACACACCTCCAACGAGAAGCAGCCCTAGTGCCTTTGGGCTCAGGAATGCATGCTATTTTGATCTTTATGTGCATTCCATTATCAGATCGTTTACTAAATCGTCTACTAAACCCCACCAAGTAAAATCCTTTACTTGACCTTCGTACTATAGCAACCATTTCATAACCATCACATACAACCGGCAAACCTTAACAATTTAACTTTCGTAACACGTCAAACAACTCAAAATCATCAAATAAAACATCAGAACCAAATAACTTAACTTAAAATTCGACACAATTAAAATACTTACCAATTATCAGATGAAACCAGCACAACTTAACTCAGGGAACAGGCCAAATTCCCTCATTTTCCTTTAGTATACCTTCGAGGCTCCCGCAAGTAAACCCTAGCACCAATGTGTATCCCTCCCTTTCACTGTACAGGGTGTTTATTAGATAATATAGATAATATATTGAAGTCTTTATTCTTATACAAAATACAAATGTATAAAGATAAATAGTTTCAATGGAGCCGTCAACGTATACTCAATCCATGGTTATACAAATGGCAAATTTATCAGTTAATCCATGGTTTGGAAAAACCAGGGTAATCAACTGACAGGCTAATGAGACAACTTAGTCTCTTCATGTATGTAATCAAGGACACTGGGCAAACCAGATTCGTCAGATGATTAAGGGCATGGAGAAAAAACAGTTGGTATGTGTCATATCATTATCACCTCAAAAACTTGCCTTGTCACATGCCTTTGCTAACTTGGCAAACTTGGATTGTCCCAAGCACTTGGTTATTTGACGAACCGAGTTTGTTACATGTCCCTAATCACATGATTAACCTAGATTGTCCCATTCCCCAGTCTGCCGAGGACCGTGGTTTGTTTCAAACTTTGGATTACTGCGTATTTCATCAAAATACGCAGTTACCTAACAGACACCCTGTATAATCCAAATTACTGGTAATACCTCATATGGCAAACAACGCAAAGTAGACCCCAATATTAACTCTCTTCAAAGAAGTAAGCATACCCAATATACGTACATAGTTTAACCTCACCTAACGATTAATTTTATTGTTATACTCTTCATAATATAATTTTATTTATTTCGTTAATTTATATTTTGATCGGCTTCTTCTTCAGAGTTATTAAATTTCGTTTCGACGAACTTTCATGGCTTTTATCTGGCCCTTCTTCCTTTTAGGGCCAGATTTTTTTGTAGCCTCTAAATGAGAACCTACGATGCTTCGCCCATTCCGAGTCTACGAACCTTCGAACAATCCTTTGAAACCTTAAAGTATCTACTTTTATTTAGAATGATAATTCGGTTAGCTTAAGTTATAAAAATCAAAGAAAAAGTAGATGCAACTCCAACGATCATATTGAACACTTAGACACAGTAACACTTCGTGTCCTGTCTCACTAAAGCAGTTTTTGCGTAAAAAGCTCACTGCACAACTTATTATTTATTTGCCTTCAAATGTAAGACATAAAGAGACATTCTACAGTTTTTCGAGTACTATACTCATCCTTGCAAGAGGATCTTCCATTCGCAGAGACCTGCGTTTCATATGCCTTTGGTAACGGGGTTTTGCCTGTTTTGAAAGGTTGCCAGTGCATATCTCCATTGCCTAATTCTTTCAAAATACAGAAAAACTGTCGTAGACTATTTTTTTCCAAATTGCCAAATTATTTGCTCGTTATTTTAGGGTGTATAGAGGGAAGTACCTATTTTCTCATCCTAAGGATTGAAAATGGAAATCTATTTAAAGAAGAACAACAATGAAACTTCCTAAGATACGAAATGTGGGCTCTTATTCGAAACTTATGGGATCTAAAAAATGCATAGAGTTATTGTTTTTGGTCTTTCCCAACATATTTCTTTTAGAACATCTTAAACACTTTATGTTATATTTTTAAAAGATATGTTAAAATCTTGCATAAATAAAACGCAAATGGTACCACATGAAACTAAGTATAATTCTCCAAGTTATTTTATATGGTGATGGAGGATACCAACGCCCTGGCTGTGCGTTCTGAGGACACGGGCCATAAGCAATAAGTAAGTTGGTCATCCTCTTAAGAGGTCAAAGTACTAGTGCCCCAAAGCGAGCAATACCGCTTGATTCTTGTGGAAGTCCAACTCTCTTCGGGCTTTGCATTGTATCTTAACCCTCGCCGATTTGTTATTATTTTGGAAGCCTTTCAGCAATCGAGGGGATGAAAAGAGATCCTCGAAGATTAATTGGACAGGACGATGAAGGGTAAGAGAGCAAACGGAATAGTGGAGTCAGTAAGGAATATTAAGAGATATGAAAATGAATGTATAAAAAGAAAAGCTCAAGAAGAAATTAAGAATTGTGATATAAAAATAAACAGAATAAAGCGTAACGCATGACTACAAATGTAAAACAAGAGAGGCAAAATATAACAATAAAGAGGAAATCAAAAGCTTCGTTAATATTGAGATTTAGAGCAACCACTAACGCGGACATCTTCCCCAGGAAGAAAAAATGGTGGAGAAAGTAGTCAACTAAGAGGGAGTGAAAGTGCATGGAAGATAAATAGCTGCAATACTTCCCCAAGTATTGGTGTTTGAGAGAATGCATCTGCGGAGGATGGGGAAGGGAGGGAACGCAACCACTCATACATCTGCCTCAAGATACACTGTGCACCTCTTGGAGGGCGGGGGATGCTAAGATACTAAAGGATGAAGGATATAAATAATGGAAAAGGTGAAATAACACAGATATATTAAATAACCCCTCCCCTCAAGAGCCAAGGGGCAGAGGGTAAATCTTTCTCCATTCCCGGTCATGATTAGGTATGCGTGGACAAAACTGGTTGGCGACTACCCTATATTGTTATCTTTTTGCTTATATAATTAGGCCAGATGGGGATTGTGATAAAAGGGGCAAAAAAGGGACTAAAGTATAGATGCCTTGAAAAAAAGACAAGGTAGCTTCAATCTCGATTCAGAATACCCGGGTTACTAGGGACGGTAGATGGGGCCATTCCCCCATCAGGTACCATGTGTGCCAAATAGAAAAATTCCCTTAATGATGAGAGAACCTATATACAGGGTGTCCATATATTTTATTTCACGGTAAAACATCTTATCAAAAGCAAAGGACTAAATAAACGATTAAATAAATGTGTGAATTGAATTTATTACAAAATAAACTAATGAAAAAATTCATAGCACCCTATTTTTTTTAATTTACCAGCGACATTATGGAAAGCCTGTGCAATAAAAGAGAAAGACGAATTATTTTCAGAATAGTTTGGACAGCCATAAATGAGTTACCAAAAAGGTGCCTTTCTGCGGCAGTTTGTGAAAAAGAGCATTCGAAAAAGGAAACTACCAGGAATGATAGAAGAAAATCAAGATGGTCCGAGAATTATTTGATTGCACTCTTGTGGGAGGCTGTACTGGAGTAAACAGAACCAACATTCAAACCGAATGTGAATTAAAAAAGATTCCTAGCAGGACCTTGTCAGACCATTCCTTTGGAATTTCTTTTATTTTATTCTTAAATCCCTCCACAAACTTCTTCCCCCTTACAGTGTAATACGCAATAGTAACGAGACCATGACACGCAGAATTTAAGAAGATATCTGGAAAGAAACTAATGAAGGCCACGAAGTGAAAATAATTAAAGATTTCTCGCTGCTGGTATTTCTGTTGCGGGTATTGGGGTGGGAGAGTGCACAACTGCGGGCCTTGGGGCCTGTAACTCGAGCGCTTTTTCGAGGGTTTATTGATAACCTAAGTATGCTTCCTGCTACGATATTTAACCTCTTACTAGGAATAGAAGACGGAGAAAGAATTAAAATATAGTTGGAGATGTACAAGAGGGGCGAGGATGAGCTATGAGATAACATCAGTGTCTCTCAGTGCTCTGGTCTCTCCAACAAATTCCCGCGAGTGACCATCAGTGTCTCTTGGGGCTCTTGTCTCTCAACCAAATTTCCTCGAGAGACCATCAGAGTTTCTGGGGGTTCTTTTTTATCCACCAAATTCCTATGAGAGACCATCATTGTCTCTCGGGGCTCTAGTCCCTTAACAAAATTACCGCGAGAGAGCTTCAAGTTCTCTCGGGCTCTTGTTTCTCAAGTAGATTCCCGCGAGAGAGCATCATTGTCTCTCGAGGCTCTGGTCTCTCCACCAAATTGCCGCGAGAGACCATTAATGTCTCTGGCTCTGTCTCTGTCTCAGGGCTCTGGTCTCTCCGCCAAATACTCGCAAGAGAGCATCAGTGTCTCGCGGGGATCTGGTCTCTCCACCTAATTCACACGCGAGACCATCGGTGTCTCTCGAGGCTCTTGTTTCTCCACCAACTTCCCGTGGAATTAATTTTATGGCTCTATGTTGAACGCGTTGTGATATTGACAGAATTATACACCAGCAAAACCTATGATTCACTCAAGTTTAGCCTAAGAAAGAAGGCAAATTGTGTAAGTCAGATATATAATAAATGATAGTTAAAATGACAGAAGCGAATAAGTAATCATGTTCGCAAATCTGAATTCTGTAAAGTTATATTTAAAGTAATATTGATTCTTTTCTATAAATATTTTGTCTAATGGTTTGACCAACATTTTTAGCCCAGGATTTTCAAGTCTTGTTAAATCTACTGTTTTTAATTTGAAACAGTTATTGTTAACATCAATTCAGTTATCTCGCTCAAATATTATCATACTTTATATGAATGAACTCGTTTAGTCTTTTAGAGTTCATGAGTTGGCCGGTTAGAAGGCGATTTTCAAGTGAGATTAAATTGCCGTGTATCTCAGTCTTTGTGCGATCCATTTCTAAGTTCTTTAATTAATTTTGTCACTCGACGCCTTCCAAAGTTACAATGTCACTTTGCATGTACTGCGTTCAGATAAGCACCACATAATCTTTTTATAAGAAAATAATAATATCTTTAAATCTAGATGCAAAGTATCTAGCCTATTCGCCAGGTTTCCCTATCAGTATGATATTTTATCCTTGTACCTAGTTTCATGCCATTAGCCATATATTTTAGTTTACATAATAAATTCTTGGCCAGATAGAGCAAGGGTCCGAGAAAGATTCATGGATGAACGATGCTTTGGAGTTTCTTTCAATATCTAATAGAGCCTTCGATAGCACTCAGGTTAGGGAGAGATTTGAGAGCGTTCAATTTAAACTCAGGCTAAATGAGGTTAGTGTTTTTCCTTATTAATTAGAGTAAAGGAAACATTTATTAACTTGACATAGAAAATAAGGAAAAACTTGGGTAACTAAATTAATGTGTTATAGAATTTTATGCAAACTCACACTTTACTTTTTATTGAAATTTGTTTTTAATCAAAAGGAATTTTTTCAGATTAAAACAAGATGATTTTAGGTACATTTACTGTGGGTATAAACTCTTCCTTGAGGGTTTTCCAGACTATAGGCTATATCTTGTTTTTGAGGTCAATTATTCACCACTATACCCTATGATCTATACAACCCCACGATACTCAACAAAATAGAAAATAAATCGCAAAAATACTCAATAAACGTCCAGCAACAACACAAAGGTAATTAGTGGCGAGTCAATTTGCTCGACTGCAGACAAAAATAAACAAAGAGATCAAAAGTTGTTTTTTTTCAAGCTGCATTTGCATTTAATTACTCAATTTGGCTTTAAATTTAAATTTTTAAAATCGAAACTAACACTGCTACTCTGTTAGAATAATGGTTGAATAAATAGAAACTCGAATTATCTTGACCTGCCATTAAATACTAGGTAAATAAATTAGAATAAATGTTTAATAGAAAATTGATCATTAATGAATTATGTAGATAAAATGCTCCTGCCATTATAATTCACGTGATTGATAGTATAACGTTGATCTTTCACTAACTAAAAGAGCTCAAACTTGCCTTTAACCTTATGGGCCACTTTTATAATATGCTTGTTATCGAGATGTACATGATGGAAAAAAGCTTAAAATTTCGCAGTAATTTTTGCCGAAATCAAAGTCAGTCTGAATTAGTTCTGTCTTCATAGAGCCTCGCTCTAATTTGGTTAGAAGTTGCGTATCAGCTCGGTTGTAGATTGTTTAAGGAAGGTGCGTATGAGCTTTAAAGGGAAATTCCAGTGAAGATTAGCAGCTTTTCAGAGGAGTATGGTGCATTGATTCCAGATTGTTTGTTGAAAAAGGGATGATATCTTGGAAAGTGCCTCGGTCGTTGATGTTAAAGGGTTTTTGTGGTAGTGGTGTGGTCGTCGAGTTCGGGATGATTGAGTAGTTAGGTGACTTAAAAATATTGTAGACTCTTTGTTTCTCGGTCTTGAGATTCTACCCAGGCATGCTCATGAGCATTGAAGTTACCTGTAACATAAGTGTTATCGCGTTGCTTTAAGAGCTGGTCAAGCACTGTCTTTTAGGCTGGTAGACAGGATGCAAGGTAATGGATGTGCAGGCTGTTGGAGGTCTAGTGTGCTCTCTTGATTTATTTTAGAAGGTTTGGTTTTTCATGAAGTCATAGTTCGTATTAGATATTAAAATGACTCTTAATGTCATAGTGAAGTGCGTGTAACCTGAATTTGATTTGGATATCGTGGATAATGTTTGATTGTAGGATATTTTGTGTTTGTCAATCGGATATTTATGTTAAATTCCTGGAGCTTCATTTATTTGTTTTATATAGCGCTAATGTTTATTTGTAGGATATTGTGTGTCTGAATCTTTGGTGTTTTTTTGTTGGCTCATAAGCTGTTGATAAAGAAGGTGAGGTGGTGTGCGAAGAAAGGAGTAGAAGGTTGGCTGCAGAGTGAGTTAAGAAAATAGAAAGGTGTTTAGTTCGGAAGTAATGCACATTGGTGACCGGTGGAGTGTAGATTCGTGTGTAATAGAATGGTTGTTAGCTTAGAGCTGATTGGGTACAGTGCCTTTTGGGTTGTAGATTAGGGTTGATCGAAAAAGGGAGGTTTTGAAAATATTTTTGAAATTCATTTTCTCACCCTAATATTTTGACGGACCCAACCTAAAAAAAAATTGTGTTGAAATTTCAGACTTCTAAATAAATATTTTCAGGTTCCTCAACGCAAATGAATTTTGAAAAATAAGCAAAAATGTCAGAAAATTTTATGTATTTGTTCTCAAACTTCAAGATGTTACATCCTCATTTATTTCCTACACGGGGTATATTATTTCCATAAAAATTAAAAAAATATATTTCCATAAAACTTTACAATCAATACTTCTACCTTCATTTTCTTGAATAAAAATAATCTATTAACTACTCAATAAGTTTTCTTTCATTTTCTTCCGTTTGTTTCCATGCAAACTGTAAATTTTTATCATCATCAGCCTAAAATAGAAGAAATTGAACAAATAACAGCAGAATATTTAAATTTTCACTATTATTCAATATCTATTTATTCAATGGAGTTAGATTTTTGTAGTGTTATTACTTTTCATTACGAAGTCGTTCTTGGTATTAAATGAGGGTATTTTTCTCCTGACCTGAATTCTACTCCTTATATAGCCGTCCCATTTGTCTTCTCCACAAACTGCCCATGACGCTTTTGTAACCAGTTTAATGTATCTTTTTAAGCACTCAATCAGAGCTCAGATTCAGCACACAATAGTAAATGTGTAATCTCGGCAAAGGAGGTAAGGTTTTGGGATAGCGACATAGATGGCTTGAACCTTTCCCTACGCGGTCTTACAAGGAGAATAACAGAAGCTCCTAAGTAGCATCGACTCAACAATGTCGCTCTTTGTGACCCGCACGATTTGTGCTCCAAAAAGGTCCATCACATTTCCCCCTACTTCATTACTCGGCCAGGATGCAACGGTTTCGGAAGGCTCCTTCACCGATAGAGTACACTGTGATTTTCGTTCCTTTATTTACAAGATATAGTACTGCATACTGGAGAGTTCAACTTTCCATTACAAAAGAGAGAATACTAAGCGGGAAGTTCATCTTCCTATTTACGAAAGAGATTTATATAAAGAGAGAAGTTTATCTTCCTATTTACGAAAAAGATTAATACAAAGCGGGAAGTTTGTCTTCCCATTTATAAGGTTTAATGTGTTAACCGTTTAAATTTTTCAAACGAATGTTTACTTGGTTCGGCCCCCACACAGCTTCATGATGAACAGGACAATGGATTTCAGCGTATTATGAGGGTTAGAAGTCGAAACATATAATCAAAGTATCCGATTTGCCGTTGTAAGCGATCGTGCATGCGACATTTTTCCACGACTCTAACGAGACATTTCAGCAGAATATTTACCTTGTGAGGTCGATAAAAGTATATCACACAGATATTTTGATCGGTGCTCAGATTTCCCCTGTCAGTAGACGGCAAGTTAATCAGAAATGGGTCGAATTCGACAAAGCTTATAGTCTCCAGTTGTTTTCCTATAGGTCCGCCAAATCCACGACGCACCGTTGTTTTCCCATCCAAATTGTTGATGAGATGGCGCAATAGGAGCTGGTCTATTAAGTTTTTCTTCTAACATTCTGATCACACCTCCTTTTGTTCCTGTATTTACTGCTTGTCATGGTATGACATTAAATTACATCAATACCATATTATATCTATGGGGGAGGGACCGATAACTTACAGGTAAACCGACGAAGGGGTGGAACCCCGCTAGTTTAGACGGGCTGAAATGCAAGAGGAGAGGGCAACGAGGTCAGGTAACAAATGGGCAATGGCAAAGCTCAAGGATTATTTAAAGAGGCATTTACAAAAATATAATTTTATATACATAAAAATAATGAGAGAATTGATAGATAAAATTACCTCAGAGAATTAACGGACAAAATCACATCAGTAACGAATGGGAAGGGTGTAGTTATAAATAAGACTATGAAGTTAGAACTTAAGGTATTACAGGAGGAGACTATTCAAATGGGGGGGGGGGAATTAACTCAATTGGTTACTGAAGGGGGGAGGGGGTTTGGCTTACGGATGTCTTTTGCACGTGGGGTGAGGCTGCTCGGAACTTCTACGCGGGAACTTGAAGTGATGACGGTTTCCAAAAACAGGTGGGGGGGGGGGGCTTAACTTCAGGTCCAGAGGAGAGTATTTCGGCTACTTAAAATAAGGGGCGAACGAAGGAAGGCTTCGATAGGAGTTGACGAGAGAAGCCGGAAAAATCACTCGGTGGCGATCTTTAAGTGGAATTACCTCACTGGTTGGGGCTAATTCCAAATGCACAAAATAGTTCAGCTGACACTTTGCTTTGTTGTTAGCACCTGACTTGGAACTATAGGGAGAGACTGCTCAACTATGTGTCTCTGCATGGGAGTCGAGCGCAATTTATGTCCGAGGCTCTCCCCGGGGTTACGGGGGGGCGTAAGCGGGAAACAGCTCTAATCTCGAATGGCCTCGAATCTTCTTGCAGAAGCTATTCTGCCCGTGTAAAAGTGAATCGTGGTGGACACGGTTCGAGGCTACCGCTTGTGGAAGGGGGGGGGGAGTTAGGCTTACCAATTTAGGCCTAAGCGGGCCTTCTGCAGCACATGGAAGTTCCGTCTGCTCAAGAAATGCCACGCGGGGTTCCCTCACACTGCTGTTCCATCGCATCCCACAGCAACCAGTTCATCAGTTGCCATGTTATTTGATTCTAGATACGAGAATATTGCGTCGCATTTAGCTTTTGCAGAATCTGTCTTCCATTATGTTCTTCTTGTAATGATTTTCCTCGTCCCGAAAACAAATGTGTTATCTTTTCTACAATCAAAATGAATAGAATATTTTGGCTTATCCGATCTAATTTCTTGCTGTAGTGCAGTACGTTCTTTGACACTCTCTCTTCTAACTTTGGACCTGTCAACTACTACATAAGTTTCTTTGCCTTAAATTGACGATAAGTCCTTAAGGATTGAACTTGTTATTAAAGCTGCAGCAAGATCAGACACACCAGTGTGGTCACATGCCAACACAAATTCTGACAATTTTATTCGTTTAGATGGAATCTTGGATGTAAGTTTTTTGTTTACTTCTTTGCGTTTCACGAAAGCTCATAGTCGCTAACTTCGTCAGCAGATTCTGCTTCTGTGCTGACGAAGAAAGAATCACTTTGATATTATCTGTCGAAGTAGATTATTGCTTTAAAAGACAATACTCACCATTCTTTCTAACTGCACTCTAAATATTTATCTTTGATTGAGTTTGATCGATATTACATATTACCATTTTCCTAGGTGTTTTTTGGTCTTGCAGAAATGTTTGCTCCAATGGCAGCATCTTCTTTGTTTTGCTACAAGAACATTTTTCAAAGCTATGGCATTTACAACCCGAAATATCAAGCAATTTACCTGCATTCTTTGTAAACTCGTCACAATTCTGTTTAAATGATGTTACATTTTTCCTGCTAATAATTCTTATTAAAGCCTGATATTTTGAATGATAATTTAAAATTCTTTTTCTAACTGCTCTATTGACACATAAGGGATTGATGCTGTTTTCCAAATAAAAATTAACTTTTCCACTTTAATTTGTTTAATTGGCGGGTCTTTTCTATTGCGGTTCTTAACATTTTGTCGCTCGAACAAAACACATTTGATCACATCTTAATAAGTTGGCAACATTCGTTCACTAATGGTGCAGGGTGCGTGAAACCTAGGCCTTTCATTTTCATGAGGAGTTCTAGGTTTAAATACCATAATAAAATATTGCTTTAATTTTTTCTTACATATTATTTAGCTCTAAAATATAATAAAACGTGTAGAAATATTTATTGTACACTATAAATAACTGTTTTTAAATACAAAGAAAGAATATGATAAAAACAATAGACACTAGACAGAGCCACACATACACACATATATCCACTCTCAACAAGATCCTCCGCGCTACTAAAACATAATTGTCACGTACGCTGCTATAATATGTCATTGAATAACCTCTAAATATTAATGAATTACTTTCAAATTTTGTTTACTTGTTCTATAAGATACAATAATTATTTGATAGAGGTATCAATTGAAAATTCCAATTTAATTCTTAGATATAATCCACGAAAGTCAAAATTTAGTTGAAAATCGCATTCTTTTCAAGTGCGTTGAGGAACCTTTAAAAATTAATATATAAAATATATAATAAATAAAAAATTTGACAGATAGCCCCATGAAAGATCGTGGTGGGAAAATATATATCAGAAAAATGTTTTTAGGTCCACCCTTTTGTACATATAGGCAAAATAAAAAATGTATCGTGTAGGAGATAGTCTTACTAGAAACCAGCAAGAGGTGTTTTAGAGATAATTGAATCGTACATTAAACCTAGAACCCGACTAAAAAATAAAAAAAAACTCATAAAATGTCTAGATTTGTGGGGAACTACTACTAAATAAATTATTATTTCGACCAAACCATTTGCTTACTGAAAGTCATGCATCCTCTTTTTAGTTGAGCGTTCTCAGGCGCTAATAATATGTAATGCAATATTTAGTCCTGGCCAGTAAGTGTTATTTTTCAACCTTATGCAAAACCTTATAAAATAACCATTACTTGTTTCTAACTTCCCTCTTGTGGCTTTTATCATGAAATATTTAATAAAAATAGTCAAATTTTTCTCACATTGTAAGATGAAAAACACAAACAGAGTTAAATTTATACAATTTTGTTGAAACTTCCGCTCTAAATATAGAAAAACGTAAAATAAAGTTACAATTAAACCATTTTCTTTGATTTCCTTTTGTAATGTAAATCCCTGCCCCATATAAGCCTGCAGATATAGTCTTCCATCATGTTTTGATTTTATACTCCTTGGTATCGATGTTCAAAGTTCAGTAATCTTAATAGAATCGCTCCTCTTGTTCCTGTGATTATGAACCCACACTCTCCTTGAAATGGCCAAGATTAGCATCAAGGATGTGCTGCTTCTAAGACATCTTACAATCCATTAAACTATAGCTTTTTACTATGTTCTCAAAGAGTTCCACAAAACTTTCAGCCTCGTGTTTGCACAAAAAGCCCTAACACAAAGATAAATAGCTCTTTCAGGTTTCTTTTGCCGTTTAATAAACTTTACAGGGAATTGTGAACACTTTGATTTTCCTGATTTGGGATCCAATACATACTCTCCAGCTTTCACATTTGCCGCAGAGAGTTTGAGAAAAATTTTGAAGATACTTGAAGGCTCCAAACTCTCTGTTAAAAGCTCTAGCAAACTGCTGCATGAGACATAGTCTTAATTGCAAATGATGAAACAGACATTTTTAGGGTCAATAAATTCCTCTGCTTGACATTACACCCTCCGAAAGAGAATTCAGTCCTTTATAGCCAGTGCTTCCTATAGTAATGAGCTGTGGTATCCTTACTATCACAAGGACAGAAGGGGCATGGAAACCTTTTAAAACCTCCCTGGAGACCCATCAAAAATTCTACAATTTTGAAGTTTTCATTCACTTTCCAGCCATACTCCTTATAAATCAAAGATTGTAGCAGGAGTTTGAAGCTCTTTTAGTACTCCCTTTTAGTAATCCTATATACTGAATGGGCCAAGGGAAGGGATTGCTGCTTATTTCAATTATGGAGAGGTAGAGCTTTTTTGCGTTTTTAGGAGTTTTCAATGAAGTGCCCCCAGTTATATGAATTACATGCAATTCCAATTGCATTAAGCAAATTAGATATTTCAGTGCATGATCATAACTCAGTTTGATTGGTAAAGAATCCTGAGCAAAGTTTATGGCGTTTCTTTGACTTGTCAGGTACGAGTACATATCTTCATCCAGCAAATCCCACATCTTGAGCCTAGAAAGCAAAAGCGCAAAATTTGACATTGGCAAATCAAGATCTCTGACAAGGTAATTGAGGTCTCTTTGGTTTGGATAGTATGGATTCCTCTCAACAGCTATATACGACACTGTAATCAACACCTTAACTGAGCTTTTCAGCTTCTGATTTGGCGCTTTCATCTGAGGATGACTTATTCCTTTAAAAGATGTGGGTCCAGGAATATCACCACTGCGTATTAATGGTGCAATAGAGAATGGATAAATGCAGGTGCATTTTTTCACTTCGACCTCTCACGATCCAGAAGAATCAGTTGCGTGAGTGTTAGATGGGTTCATATCAAATCTTGAGAATAGCAAACTCCATGGGGCTACCTCCCCCTCTATACCATCCTGTAAAAGTAAAAGAATTTCCGTTATTAGTCATTTTTCTTACAAACAAACATATAATATTAAATACTCTTGATATTTACTATTTTCCTCTTTAAAACAAAAATTTTCTCACATTCCAAAGTTTTGGGGCATTGTTCAGAAGCAAAATGAGGTTCCCAGGGTATTTTGGTCTCCAACTGTCATGCCGAAGTACGCTTTGTGAGCTTCACACATTCCCATAGATGCTTAGACACCTAACTTCTTTTCTCTTGTCTTGATGCGCTTTTTGTAGATATAAGAGAATGCTTCTGGAGAATGATTGCAGCCTCTTGATGCCATTTCAATTCGCATGTGTTCAGTATAGTAGCTAGGGCTGAAATGATTACAGATCGGTGAAAGCCTGTATAAACATTTCTGAATTAAATTTTCAGAATATTCCAGTAGATGCTAGAAGATTCCGAGAGAGGGTGGTCTGGAAAGTTTTACTTCGTTTATTTTTCTACCTAACTTAACCTCTACGTAACCTAGTTAAGAAGGTTACTACCAACGACGAATAGCGTAATTAAGCACTCAATTAACACAGTAAAGATAAGGACGCCACCTTTCTTTTTGGAATGCTTCTCCACTAAGAGGAGCCAAAGTCTGTCTCGAACTATGTTGACACTAACTCTACTTTATGCCTTCTTTATACCTCAATCTTTCTTTTTAAAATCTTCCAGTCAAACAGGAGTCCCTGGCATTCTAGAAAAAGATTGAGACTACTTAAGCTTTATACTTAAAAAATTATTTTTTATTCTTTTTCGCTACCTAGTTAAACAGCTTTTACTGCTAATTCTAAAGTCTAATTGTCGAAAAGTTTCCCCTAATTAACCCACTCGAGAACAAGAGAGGACTGTGACACCTAGCTTTTGGCTATAGTTGGATCGGTGTTTTGTTTAAATGAAGGTATTCATTTCTCCGTCTCATTTTACTCTTTCTGCCTCCTTCTCCTCTCTTTCTTTCCCATTCCAAGCCTTTTTTATCATTCGCTATTGGTGTCCTGTTTAGCATGGCTGCAGCTCACATCTGCAGGATTGCGTGCCAGACCGGCCATTTTTCCTGCAGTAGGATCCGCGGCAATATATCTTCTACACATTTTCACTTTCTATCCACCTCATCCTTTACATATCTCCCATTACCAACTTTCTCTGTGATAAAGCCTCGTTGCTATTGCTCTTTAAATTCGAGAAAAAAGAATGGATAATTTGCATTCTTGATTACATTGTGGAACACAATTTTTGTCTTTGGGTAACAACTGTTATATTCTATTTGCTTGTCTAAAATACATGAAAAAACACTGCTATTTATTTCAAGCATTGCTTTTGTGTCCAAGATAATGATATTTATATGAAATTTACCTAATCCCTCTGGAAGGAAGTGGCAAATTAAACTTCCATTTGCATAAAGTAAAAAAAAGACATGATACAAAAATAGCATTTATTTATTCTAGAATTACATAAGCGAGACAATTAAAATATTAGAAATGAGTAGTTTTCCGTGATTTACGCTTATAATGTAAATTCCTTTACCGAATAATCCCCCAAATATAGCCTCCCATCAGATGTTCACTATACGATCCTTGATAGCGGCGTTCAAATTCCAGTAGATCTTGGTCAAAGTGCTCGTCATGCTCTTCAGATTACGCTCCTATGTTCACTTAAATTAATGAAGATGAGCATCAAGCATATGTATTTTCAGGGATATTGTGCAACCCATCTTGTCGTAGTTTCTCATCAAGTTCTCAACAAGCTCTATACAGTTTTGGGCTTTGTGATTCCTTAGTAAGCCCAGAACAACCAATAAAGCTATTACACGCTGCTTTTTCCGTCCTAGTGAGCTTCTCGGGAAACTACTTGCACTACATGATCTTTTTTATTTGTGGACCGACGAAGATCCCGGCTTCCAACTTTGCTGCAGATAGCTTAGGAAAGAAATCTTGAAGATATTTGAAAGCTGCAGCCTCCTTATCTAGAGCTCTGACGAATTGTTTCATAAGGCCTGATTTTAAGTGCAGTGGAGGAAACAGTACTTTTCGGGGGTCCAACAAAGGCTTCCATGTGACGTTGTTTCTCCCCTCACTAAACTCGGTCCGTTGTGGCCAATCTCGCTGATTGTAGTGTGCTACGGTGTCCCTGCTGTCCCAAAGGCAAAGATAACAAGGAACCTTGCTAAAACACCTTCGATATTCATCAAGAAGGCTAAAATTTTGAAGTCTCCGATAACCTCGCAACCGTAGTCTTCATATTTCAATGCAGCTAGTAAGATATTGACACTCCTGTATTCCTATTTGAGCTGGAAATAGTGAACAAGGGGAAGAGATGGATACATGTTTCCGTTATGAATCAGCACTGCTTTGAGGCTCCTAGACGAGCTGCCAATTAGGATGTGACACTCGTTGGGGTTACAAGCGATTCCGATTGGCTCAAACAGACCGGTCACATGGTAACAGAGGCAAATCTCATCTTGACGTTTAAAAAAGCTTGAAAAACACTGATGACGCTTTATCTGACCTGATATATGAAGACTGTCATTTAACAAATCTAGCTGCTTGAGTCTCGAAGTTAAAAGCTCTGCAGTGGACTTTGTGAGACCAAGATCTCTGGCAACGTCGTTGAGATCTTTTTGGTTTGGGTAGTATGGGTTTTTCTCCTCATTTGCACCTCTGTAATCTGGATCAACGACTTCATGCTCTTCTGAACTGCTTTTCCTTTCTAAAAACTGCTGCTATCTTTCGGGGGGAGGGGATACGGAGAGCTCAAACTTGGTAACACTGGCGCTCTAAATGACTGAAGGTCTGGATATATAAAAACAGGCGCACCCTTTTCCTGAAAATGTTTAGAAGGGTTCACCATGCAGAAGAATCAATTGCTTGAGTGGTTAGTTGATTCCCTCTGAATTCGTGGGATTGCGAAATTCCTGGCTCGCTATTCTGCTCTCTAGCATCCTGTAAAAAAACAAAATGAAAATATAATTATAATATACAAACACCTTTCACTTAGTGTTATTAGAAATGCTAAAAAAAATAAATCCAGTATTCAAATAAACAAAACACATTATATATATATATATATATATATATATATATATATATATATATATATATATATATATTATATATATATTACCTTCCAGAGTTTTTTGCAGAGCTCGCAGGTGAAATGAGGTGCCCAAGCTTTGGCTTGATCGACTGCCATGCCGAAATATGCCTTGTAGGCCTCACAAATTTTAGTCAATCTCTTTCACAGAGTACATTTCGCTCTCGTCTTAATAAATTTTCTGAAAACAAGACAAAAGGCGTCTGTTGGGTGCTCGCAACCTTTTGATGTCATGTGTGACGAATGCTTCTATCAATGACGAGTGACGATGTCTGCGCTGTGACTGTAGAGTTAAACTGATCTGTTGAGTAGACATTCTTTGTATTTATACAGTCATCTACCTTGGATAAATGTTCTATAAATTCTTTAAACACATAAACAATTCTCGAAAGTTTTAGAAAGTTCCATAGTTTTCTTTCCCCGAATTAGCCCTGAACTATGTGGAATGTAAGAGAACTGCCATTGCTGTCCAGGTTGCCCGAAACAAAATATAAGGGAAATTATAACTATTACTACTGTAGTACTCTTTGTTTAACTTTTTAAATAGAGTAAATCATATTTATACCAGAAAAAATTAAATTTTTTGATTTAATAAAGCCAAAAACATCTTGGAAATAAATACACTTTTAACCAAAGGACAAGACAAAAGTGAAACTTCGTTACACAGTGTTATTGGTCTTCATCGTACTTGGAGTTACTTCTCTCTCTTAACTAAACTTGGCTGTCTTAAACCAAGTTAGTTCACTCGGACACTTGAGTAGATGACGAGAGGGAGAAGTTCGGAATGGTGCAAGGGGTTATTGTGTTCGAAATAGGACTGGAGGTATAACAATACTACCCGTGAAACTGGTGGCATATCAATAGAACTAATTGGATTGATGGCATATCTTACTCTCAATTGGACTCGTAGCACATCAATGCAAGAAATAAGATTAGTGGCATATCAATACTCTTGAAGGGACTGGACTATATCAACACACTCAATAAGACAGGTAGCATATCAGTATTTACAAAGCATTACTCCTATTTTCTTTCGTCACGTGCTTCCGCAATTCTATTCATCTGAATCACCTGTTATAAGAAATGCGCTTTATAATTACCAAGTTAGAGTAATTTGGCGAATCTATGAATTTCATACAAGGCTTTAAATAGTACCAATTAATCAAACACGGATTATTTTCTTATTTCTGTATCTTTTAAATTATTAAAGCAAAATATTAAATCAATATTGTATGTAAAAATAATAGCCAATAAAGACTAATAATATTTGTTCTAATACTGGAAATATTTTTACTACTCCTAAAGTTTACACAAAAGCCGCTTAATAGTATACAAACTAAATAGACAAGCTCAAGTTTAGCAGCCTTCATCCATTTCTTCGAATGTTTGTCAACTTTTCCATAAACCTTTCAGGATATTAAGCTTAGAATAATTTACAGGATACTTTGCACTTACTTTTTGCAACTTAAAACTTATATCAGAAAAAAGAAGGAAAGAATTAAGGAGGCAAATATTAAAAAGGCCTTTAGAAACGAGTAATGGCTTGTTTGTTGGAGTGGTGGTGGCGAGGTTTTGTGCATTTCAAGAAGAGGCCACTAAGTGAAATCTCATATAGTGGATGTTTAAAAAAATTAGGTAGACTCTATAACGGATACAAGCAAAGACTTAGCCATCGAAAAAAATAGAATAAAACTCGTCAATAGGCTAATTAAAATCTATGACAAAGAACAGCAATGGCAATACAGAAAACAAAAGCAACAATAATATAATAATGATAAAAAATAAGAATGATTAAAAATAAATACTTAAAATAGGTTGGAGGAGACGCCTAGTCAGAAAATTCTTTTGCACCGCAACTTATGTTGAAAATGTCAGCCTCAAGCGCTAAAGACAGACGGGAGTAAATTCCCCTGTTCACCGCCATGGTACCGATATAGTTACTACGTGCGTAGCTACCCCATGCTACCATATTAAATTCAAGCCCAAGAAAGTATAAAATATTATGTACCGTGATGTCTTTGGTGATGCATATAGAGCAGCACACCATCCAAAGGCAATGCTGCCTTCGAGTGTGTCCGATTTGGAGGCGACACAAAATAACTTGGTAATGTTGAGGCTTTTGATTATAGGTCCACGGGAACAGTCGATGCGCGGTGGTTCGTTACTATATATTCGCAGTCCAGTTTCCCATTTTCTTGTTTATGCAACCCGAAGAACTGCCTTGATCTCTGCCATGTATTCAGTGAGAAGAAGAACAAAACGACGGTTCGAGGGCTGATACTTTAGCTTCTTTATCAGCGGACTCGTTACTAGAGACTCAGTGCAACGATCGTGATGCCAAAAAGACTAGAAAATAGAACACGTTCAGGTTCCAAATCCGCAAGAGAAATTAATTCAATTTAAGTCGCTATGGACTACAACACTGTCTCCGAAGAGTGAATCGCGTGTAATCTGACGTAACAGTTGGTATATTGCAAATAACACAGCTATAAAGCCATTAATACTTCGAGAAATCTGTCTACCCAGGTATGCCTCCTACGTTAGGCGATGGATGTTCATTGAAATATGATTGCAATATCTACGCTTTTGAAGGTTGGCTACTGAAGCATTATGGAAAGGAGTCAATGGTGTTATATCCCATAGCGATGAGTCGGTGTAATCATTTACGCAATCGACGGCGATAATAAGCTTTCTCCAGCCTGAGCTGAGCTTTGGACATTGAGGGAAACTTACGCAAGCCAGACTCTTTAGAAGACAAGTGACCTTATCTTCTTGCATACACAGATGAATGATCTTACCCCAATTCGGCAAAACAAAAATTGGGATAACCATTGGATATGGGTCTGGGAATATAAAATGAAAGCAGATCTTGTTTAACGGAGCTAAAAAACGCACAACCATCACCCATTTTCCAGGCATGAAGCGAGAGCAGAATGCAATTCTCATAACAAATACAGGTCAATGAAGAGGTTTGTTTATTTATATAAACAAATGGTATCACAAATTTACAGTGCAATGGGCTTGGAATGCTAGTGGAGCATCCCAACTAGAAAATGCGAAAAACCAGTCGCCAAAATATTCACTATAGAAACAGTTCCTAGGAAGTAGTTCCGTCTGACTGAAAGGCGATAAGGAACTCCTGCCTGAACAACCTGGAATGCTTTTTACTCTCTTTTACACCCTTGCAAGATGGAATACTATGCCAACCAGGAAGGGCGACTGAGGTGCATTGAAACAAATCCGAAGTGTCACATTGCCGGAAAAATTTACATAAGGTCACATTGTTTGTATGTCGCTCATAGGCATATCACTTGTCTCTGAGGATTTTCTTACACTCTAATAAACACAATGAAAGGAGTCAGCAGTCAAAGCGGTCAGTCTTTCAATGAATAAAATACGAGCTATTTTAAATTCTCGACTGACATAAATATAACCCCTCTCTTAATAAGATAGTAGTAAGCCCCTTGAGGACGGATCTCTCTGTGCTATTGACTGCGGAATACATCGTTAGCAACGTCGCCACAGATACCTCATTTGAGAAGGTTAGGCTCATCATGAAAGTATTCCCTTCCTCTTGCCTTGAAACATCGGCTGATTGGACGCATATGAGGTCAAGACCCATTGGTCTCTTTGGGAGATTGGCTACTGCATTAGCCATGTCAGCTTCGGACAGTGACGAGAGAGCCCAATGTATACCATAGTACCCTTCTTATAGTGCGTAGACCTCGAACCTCTCAAGTATCGTTACATTTCTACCTTTCGTGGCTTTGTTTCCTTCAAATCAGCCAACTCATTGGCTGAGTATATTTGTTTCATTTTCAGCGAAATGGCAGGCAGGAAAAGGAGGAATCCTAAGTTTTATCCGGAACATGGCTATATCACTTTCTACATGACAGACGAAACAGGGTGAATCCCGTGGGATAAACATCATATGTAAGGGTTCTAAATGGGTTCAGGAGCTATACGGCTGTTAGTTATGGAATGACAGGACCGAAGGTTGTCATTCTAAACTAAGAGATGGCGGAAACACAAATTTGCGCAAAATGTAACTGAAATATCTCCTTAGATTATTGATACGAGATAATTTTCAGATTCTGCAAGGCCAGCACTAATAGTTTCGAAATATGCGAATCACAAAGGTTAGAAGAAACAGAGTGAACTTTACCACGATTTACCCACTTAGTTATCCGTTATCCACAAAATCCAGCTCATCATCCACAGCCTTAAAACAGCTTAAACAAATTTTGGGTAACCTATTCACACCTCTTTATTCCTACTATTTTTCACGTTAGAGAGTGCCTTGCCTCTACCATTTCTATTTTCTATCTCGAGGAGGCCCCGAGGTAAGAATAAGGCACCTCGGCCAGTTCCTTTAAATCTTGCCCAGATATAAATCAGTTTTTTGCGTCATATTCACGTTGCCATGTTAGTCCTCGGATAAGACTCGTACCAGTGTGTAAGAAGGCTCTGTTTCAACCCAATCCAGAAGCTCTCGTTTATTGTTGGGATTAAGCATGTGGGTATTTAGCTTGAGCTAACCCACTAATAGAGATCTATGACATCCTGATCCGTGGTCTGGCATGTTGTGAGTAGTGTTAACTATGCGGCAGGAACCTCATTTGTGGGTTTTGAGTATTGCATAGCAAAGGAAACATTTCTGCTATTGCAGTGCATTTGTATAAAACATTGACAACCTATGACGTTATTCCTTGCCAGCATTTGCATTAAGAGTACCCACCGAATGGCCATACTCCTGGGTCAAACCCATGTCCCCCACCAATAGATAATTTCAATTTGTCAACATGAACTGCCCTTTGAGAGAAAGAAGGGGCCAGAAGGATGGTAGAGATATCAAGCCATAGTTGAACTTGCCATAAAGCATGAATGAAAAATGGAACGGCAGTCCCTCTGGAAGTCTCAAATATTTAAATAAGTATTTATCTATTAATTCAATAAGAAATATAACCGATGCCAGTTTTTATCATTACCCTCGCTCTCTACTTAATTTTCAATACCATGTTTGTAAAAATCTTTGAATTGATTTAAAATTAAAAGTTCTTCAAGATTATTCCAGCATCTTTTGTTATTGATATCTTTGATACATTTATAAAAAATAGTAATCTTGTAGTGACGCACGAAGTGCAAGATAAAGTAAGCTCAACGAGAAACCTCACAAATGACCACGCTGTTGACCTATGAAATCTTGAAAATGGGCACACATATTAACTAGTAAAATAATATGCAATATTATAGTAGCAATAAAGCGAAATATGATGTAAAATTGAAATATACATGTATCAATAAAAAAATAAAGGTAAAAAGGCAAGCGAATAGTTGGAGTTTCCCACGCGAATGCACAAACATACACCCACGAGCAAAAAGCTGCGAGCCGATAGGTCTTGATGGAAGATAAAGAGGCATCCGGAAAGGAGTCAGTTTTGAGCAGCTAAAGTTGAAGTGGATCTGTGAAACGACAAAAACTACTTTGCTATTGATGCCAGCCCTGATTCGGCCAAATTTATCTAGATTGAAACACACACATTATTCTTATTTGCTTCACGAGTCCGTTTCTCGTCCTTAAATCCACTCGTCCTTAGCCTCAACTCTCTAACATAGAGGGAAACCACGTCAGACTCGACTATCTCGCTAGCCCCAATTAAGGTACATCTAAGCCAAGAATAAAGCCTACAAAACAACATTATACTTTAGAACCCATCCTATAAGTGGATTCTTCGTAAGAACTTTGGGAGTCAGAGCAAACTCGAAAGTGAGACCTCATACTCTTTCTTCCAACACCCCTTTACGGGTAAACCAGGCTCACTCACAACTTGCCTAGCATCTCAGAAAGTAAGCGACCCATTATAAACACAGTGACATCATAAACTCCTAACCCTCCTGAATACCATCCATAATCTAATGTTTCTATGTCGAGTGAGTATGGAGGATGACTCATTTCTTCCCAGAACTAATCGATTTCTAAAAGGATAAATAATTTTACACAAATAAATTTACGTCTCCTGTAACAAAAATAATTTAATCCAAAATGGTTTTATATAACAGTCAAACAAAACACACCATTGTAGGTCTACAAAAATGAAAGAGCCGCGTGAACTTCAAAGGAATTGTGTCCCGAAATGAACGAAAACTTTTTCATAGAAAGTGGATACAGAGCTATACAAAATCAACATTATATTGTTTTTTTTAGGAAATTAGACCTCTTTCTCCGTCTTACCTGCACACAAATGAAATATGCAAACACACACGCCTTTATTTTGGAACATATTTCACTGATGACTTGCAAGCATTACCATTTCATGAGCATGGCTAATGACCATGCCTGTTAACACATAAATCATAATATATAAGAGATTCGCTTTTCTAGCATTCTTAATACAGTACATTAAAAAACCGATTGGTCATTACTTAAACCAACACAATTTTGAAATAAAGGCGACTGTCTCCACAGGAGCTCAGAAGAGCTTTCTAGCAGAATAGAAGGAATTATTTTTGCAGAAGGTTGTAAATGACAAAAAGTAAAGAGGAAAGAAAAATTATGAATTTGGCTAAGTCAGTTTGCTACGAGGGGCGGACAATAAATTTTGCGAATCGGTTGGGCAAAACAGAGGAAGGGAAATGGCTGTTTGTCAGGGTGTGAGGAAAAGTTATGACAAGTCAGGACCTGCAGCCGCACGCTTTTGCCTCGTCTATTTAAGAAGGAGTAGCTGATCGCTGATCGTCAGTCACAAATTTTTGAACAATGAAGAAGGTTGAGCACTGCGCAGTGATCAAATTTTGACCAAGCAAGACAAGAATGTAAACGAGATTGATGAACGCATGGGTGCAGTGTACACCGAAATCGCCCCTTCCTATGCAACCATTGCTCTCTGGAATAGGGAGTTCCGCCATGGTCGAGAGTCCCTTGAAGATGACCCCAATCCATGACGCCCGTCGGACGTGACCAACAAGGGCAATGTGGCCCGTGTGGAGAGGATGATCCGCGAAAATCCACGGGTGAAGGCCGAAGAAATCGAGCGACAACTTGGAATATCACATGGAAATGTTATCAACATTATCCACGACAATTTGGCCATGACCAAGGTCTCTGTCCGTTGGGTCCCTAGAAAACTCACGCCCCATGATCGAATTTAACGTCGTCAAAGTCCACAAGGCCAGAGTTGCACAAGCTGCCCTGCGCGAGTGCGGATTCGAAGAGCTCAACCATCCCCCCCTACAATCCAGATCTAGCATCTAGTGACTACTTTTTATTCCGCCAGCTCAAGGCTGCACTGCGTGGACGCCAGTTTGGGGACGATGAAGATTTCCAGCTCGCCGTTCAGGAGGGGATTGAACAGCAGTCGGGAGATTTCTGGTTGTCAGGAATTCGAAGCCTCAGGGAAAAGTGGCGCAAGTGCATTGAAGTCAAGGGTAGTTATATTTAAAAAATAATAAAACCCTTTTTCTCATATCTCGTCTCTTTATATCCGAATTGCAAAACTTATTGACTGCATCTCGTAGCAGGTAGTAATGGCGGTTAGGTTTAACAAAAGTATATGATTAAATGAAATAGATTTGTCGCCAAACAAGACTTCAGGGAAACTACTTAGTAAAATCTAATAAACTAATTCAAATTCTAATAACGACTCACATACTTAAGAGAAACTCATTCCAAAGACTTTGATATGCAGTCATTTTCTCTAGTTACTGGTAAAAGATGACTACAAATTAATCCTAGAAAGCTATTTCTCACACACTTCTTTTGCCTTTGCTATTTTTCTTCAGCATTTCTCATCTGTGCAATGTCTATTCCAAGTAAAAGCGAGCTTAAAATCACTGTTTAATACTGTTATGATTAGAGCATCACCTTATACATAAACTTCATTAGTTTCTCTCTATAAATACATAGGATGCTAGTATTTTAATTTATTCAAACAGATACAAACTTCGGAGATGTAGATCTACAGCTTATGTAGGCTGGGTAAGCCTCTTCGAGAGTGGTGTGATTGCCAAGGGTGATTTGTCACTGAGCTTTGGTACCACTCTTAGGGCAGCCAACTGGGTTTTATAATTCGGCTTAGAGGCTGCCCGTTTGCTTCTACTTGGAATGCCTGGTAATCACAAGGCATTGACTCTTAAATAGTAGAAACTCTCTTCTTGCATGATGGTAGGTTAGGTAAAGATGATCAGAGTTTCCTCAAAGATAAAATATATCTTGGATCTGGATACAATATTCTTTATTCGGCGGAAACTGGAAACGTCTCCAGATGTCTTTTCTTGATAAGAGAATTCATCTTTAAACGCAGTCTATCACCCTCTTTATATTCACTTATAATAAATTTATATATAAAATTAGTTCCCATAACATGAAATTTATTCTCTTTACTTGCATTCACTTATTTTACCAATTCGTACACAATTATAAAGTTTGAAAATTTCTAATTAATAATTTACTAGGAATTAATAAACTTTGTTTAATATTAGGACAAAAAAATAACTTACAATTTATGCCCTGCATGGTTGCCAAATGTCGCGTTTCTCCTATTTTAGCCATCTTAAATAAATATTCCTTTTTTCCCGTCAATGTACTATATTTATATTAAATATATTAATGGAAATAAAGAGTGAAATTATTAACTAGAGAATTTTTCACTAATTTTATATTTAATGATCCAAAATTATTAGGTATTCCAGTTTTTCGTTTTTTTTAAGTCCGTTTAAAGTTCCTTCTAATAACGGAACGAAAATTATTTATTCGTTGGTAAAAAAAAGTAATTAATTAGGATAATGACAATAATTTGTAGAAATGCAAAAAAGAATTATTCACTATTTGTAAACAGTTCTCCTTCTAGAGCACCTATCTTTCCGACTCCCATTTCATGAAATGTTATTTTGGTTTAAAGCTACCCCATTATAAGACTTCGTAAAACTCTCAAGTGCTCATATCTGAGGTATCTTTGGTTGTCTCATTCCATCTTGCAATTTAAGCACTACAGCTCCACGAAATGGCACTTTTTATCAGACCTTTGTAGTTTGGGCTAAACACCCTAAATAAAACAAACTAGCCCTACTAAATCCTTTACCCACCAAGATAGCCTCAATTCCACATGCTTTTGAAGAATTATATGCTGAACTTTACGAAATTACTCTCTCCTTCACTTTAAAAGTTATTAGCAAAACGGTACTACAATAACTTGTTAGATAATTGCCCGCCTTATGTTACTTGTGAAATATAAAGAATTCCAATGCCTTTTAAACTTTATACAAGGACTTGCCCCTGCAGTAATCAATTGCAAGTCTCTGACTTTATTCGATTTTTGATCATAATGGCGCTTTCTTCATTAAAACACACTTCGGCTATATATTTTTAAGAGTTTTCTAATCCCTCTCTTCTCGGAAAGTTGCTGACAGTGGAAGAGGATTTTAGATATAAGAGACAGGCAAACGAATCAAAAGTTTCGCAAACCTATATAAAAATAAAGTGGAACTTTATCGTATCGCCTAAAATAACTCTTCATACCATAACTCTTTGATTAAATTGCACGAGTTCTTCCTCAAAACAATGTGGATTCTCAGTAGCCCAATATCGCGCATTATGTCCATTGAAATCACCGTTTAGATAAAAATTGCTTCATAACACGATCTCGATCATGACCATGTAATTCCTAGACTAACTGAACTTTATACGGGTGGAAAAGAAAGGTGGCTAGAATGCACTGAATAGAACTCTTAGATACACCTGCTTCCTTTAATAATTTTCCTATTGACTTAAGGGCCTTTTCTCTACACAATTTCGTACTAGTGCATATATTCTGGGATCAGTAGAAGTTCTTTTTTGATCGAAACATTCGCTTCCCGTTTCCTTGAAACGGGCGAAGATTTTACTGACAGTTCTGTAGTTGATGAAGCCTTTCGAAGTACTTGGTATTAAAAGTATCTGCAACCGAAGGTGAAGTGGCACCATTCTTTGCGTATAAAAGAACCAGCTCTATTTTTTCTGCTCCGGTTAGCTTAGCGACCATAATGTAACGATCTGAAAAATATAACCTAAATTTATTTTAAATCTAAAATTTAAAATGTATAAGGTAATATCTAAAATCAAAGATCAGCAAAATTATAAGATACATAATATAAAATTAATTAATAAATCCATTTTAAAACTTTAGGTTACTGTATATTTCCTATGGGGCCAGCCAGACTTCTCGGACAACCAGCAAAATAAGAAAACAATTTCCTTATATTAAAATATTTTCAAAAAAATGATGACTACGTAAATGAATTTATATATTTTATGAAGAATTCATATGATACAATCATATTTCAAAGAAATTATAGTAAATAAACTAACAAAATAAAATATTGACACTTGCAAAATAAGAGAACACTTTTTTAGGAACATTCTAGAAGTTTCTTGCAATCTTCTGCAACATTTTGCTCAGTAGATAAGAACTGAACAAGGACATTGTTGTCCTACTCACTCTGCGGAGATGGTACTATAAGTGTAAGTGACTCCTGAGCTCCGTCAGAGAATTATTCGTTTAAAAACTTCAGGAAGGACTCTTTCTGTGAAATCAATGAATCCAAGAGTGTGATTTCACGTGTTCTCAAATTATACAATGAAAACAAAACCTAATATCTCTTAAAAAATGAGTCAACCTCATAACCACCATTCGAGAAGAGAGATATTAGGTATTTCTCTAAGAAGGATCCATTCTTGAATGCAGCAGCAATTTCTCGAAAAATTAAGACCAAAAGAGGCCAAGAAGTAAGCCTTTCACAATATCCCCTCACCTCAATGTATCTAGTGAGGTCATGTGGTCGTTATTGCGCCGGAACTATAGAAAACAAAGGCTTCAACACATCCAATTAAGTGTATTAAGGTTTATTATTTTCAAATTTTGCTTTGTTTCTAGTGTATTTGTCTGCTTATCAACTCTGTGAATTATCGTTGTCTTAATTTACACTTGTCAATATTTTATTTTGTTAGTTTATTTACTATAAGTTGTTGAATATACGATTGTATCATGAAATTTTCATAAAATAAATGCATACCTTTATGTAACAAAGAAATTCATATTATTTTTGAAAATATTTTAATAAAGGAAAATCGTTAATTTATATTGATCGATAATATATATATATATATATATATATCTATATATATAAATATATATATATATATATATATATATATATATATATATATATATATATATATATATATATATATATATATATATATATAATATATATATATATATATATATATATATATATATATATATATATATATATATATCTATATATATAAATATATCTATATATATATATATATATATATATATATATATATATATATATATATATATATATATATATATATATATATTAAGAAAAATTATTGCAGTAACGCAATTAATTATGCGGTTTAAAGGCTATTTTTGGCACACGAGAAGGTAACACTTAAAATAGGGAAGGCGTTAAGGGAGTAGGGATAGATAAAGGAGAGCCAAGGGGGGTGGAGGGAAGGGTGAGAGGGGACGGAGATATGGTGGAAGGAGAGAGGGTGGAGAGAGAGGTGTGAAGAGTGGGAGGGAAAGAGGGCAGGGTGGGTAGGGATAGAGTACGGAGTGAGAGAAGGCAAGGGAGAGAGGGAGAGGGAGAAGGGGAAGGGGAAGAGGCGGTAGGGGCAGAGGAGAGAGGGATAAGGGGGACTGAGATGGGGAAGTAGAAATGGTGAGACGGCGAGGTAGAGCGGGGAGAGGGGGAGGTAGAGCGGGGAGAGGGGGAGAAAGAGAGTGGGAATTAATAGGGGATATATGGGGGAGAGATAGGCGGATATGGGGAGAGATTAAGGATATGGGAGGAGAGATGAGGCAGAGAGGGGAGAGAGATGGGCGAGAGATAGGTGAAAGATGCGGGAAGAGAATGCGAGAGAGAATGGGGTAAGAGACTAGGGGTAATGGGGGAAAGAATGGGGAGAGAGAATAGGGAGAGAATAGGGAAAAAAATGGTAGGGATATAATGTGGAGATAAGTTTTAGTGAATGGAGGGAAAGAATGTGAGGTTAGAAAATGGGGGGAGTGTAGGGGTGAGGATGAGAGGAGAGTTAGAACATGATTTTTGCTTCCTATAAATGGACAGACAGACACAGACACGCACACAGACAGGCTTCATTTTTATTATATAGATTTATTTTTCGAGTATGTTTCTACGTTTTTTGAAATTCATCAATTTTTTCTTGATTTCTTCGTCCCATTCTGGAGCATGTAGTTTGTTGTATTTTTTGTGTGTAGAGGTTGTCAGCCTCTGTTATTTTGTCGATTGTTGGTTACAAGGACTCTTCTATTTCTATTTTTAAGTTTCGCATTTCAATTGTTTTTAGTGGTTCTTTATATTTGTTTCATTGTGTCTTACTTTATTTTAGATGAGGGTATTCTAGTTAATATGCTCACGTGATTGGATGGTGTTGCAGGATCTGTTTTTTTTTGTGTTTAGGTTGAGGTTAAAATATGGGTACGTCAGAACAATATCGGGAGTTGTTAACAATTTTTCTCTATGTGAGCCTCTATTTCTTCCTTCTAATTTTGTTTAGGAAACAGATTTCAATAGGACTGAAGTGGTTTTTATATTTTTTCCAGTCTGTCTTGTTCAGGGCTTTTCTTTTTGGAATCTTGATTTGGATATCAGTAATGAATCTTTGCAAGTCTGGTCCATCTCTGTGCACCAGGTCCTTTTGCATTACCAGTATAAGTGTTCTTCTTGCTCCATTTGTCTTACATGAATAACCTTTTCTCTGCGCCTAGTTTTAAGATAACCACACATTATTGACGATTCTAGACTGCGAAAGATTCTATTGAAGTGCGAAAGTGAAGATACGGGTGCCTCGGGAGTTAATATGCCACAGCTACTACTAGATGTCCTGGAGTCATGGTTATCTTAATGGCATAATAACATTCTTCTAAGCCTTTAATGTATGTGGAGCTTATTCTGTTCTTAATTCGCATCATTCCACCTTTGTAGCTGGCATGGGAATAGCTTAATGTTATTATTTTAATTGGGTGTCTTCATTGTTCTTTGTTCTAGATTTATTCCTTGTTATCTTAATAAAAAAAGCCCCTGTCTTCTTTTCTTATTATATGCGAGTATTTAATTCTTTTTCTTCCAACTCTTTACGTTTTGTGAATATTTTTAGTTTATTCTAGGACGTATTTATTTTGGAGTTTTTTCTTTCTCTTCTATATGTTAATTACTTTTGTTCTTTACCTGCCTTTACCTTCTCTTTGTTCTGGCAGGTGATGAAGTGGTACAGATTTGTTTTCTTGAACTGATCGTTAAATAAATTGTGGTAAGATTCTGGGGCAATTAAGAACATTCCTTGTTTCCGCGCATTATATATTTTCTTTTATCTTCTTCCGTGTCATATTTCCACTTGAATTTCCCTTTAACTAAGCCGCTAATTATTTCTTTCTGTTTCCTGGTTTTGTGAAGGTTTAGGGGATTTAGACAAACAGTATCTTCTTATATGCAATTGCTGTGTAATTGGTTATGTGCTAAATTATTATTTTTTCTTTCTGACTTTCTCCAATATTTCCTTCGTAGATTCGAATATTTCTTTCAGGATCTTCATCTCTTGATTCCCTTTCGTCGTTCTGGTCGGTTTTAATTACTTACCTGTTGGTTTCCATTTTGGTATTATCTTCTTCCCAATTATATCATGTTTATGTTGTAGATTTGACTTGAGAGTGGGTTCTCAGAAAATCACATTGATTTTAGGCCATTTTTTAATCCAGGTTTCGCGATTTCACAAATTAAGCATATATATATATATATATATATATATATATATATATATATATATATATATATATATATATATATATATATATATATATTCACGATTGTGATTTGTGCTGAAGGTACATCTGTTGTACCTCCTGCTGTTGCCACTGAGTATGTGGTATTGTTTTACCTTCATTTTTATCGTTTATCTCTACATTTTTTGCCTGATTATCTGCTTCGTCATTGTGCAAGACATCACTACAATTCGATGTGCATTCCCGCAGTCGATACTTTCTGAGTTTGACTCCTGATTCTTCCTACCTGTGCTCTTAACTTGCGCATTCAGGATAGGCTTCTTCTTTGGAGGTACATTACATGCTTGTGTTCATATCCAGGGCGTAACCTGTGACGCACACCTGGACTGTGAATGATATCTTGAGGCTTTATGATGTTCTTATTTAGACGTCGTCGTTGGGTAGTTAGTGTTCAGATATTTTGTGAAACACTGGAAAATTCTGTCTCAGCTTATTCGTTGTGCGTTTAGTTCAGGCTTCAACTCCTCGATGATCGGAGATTTCCTAATGCTTAGGCGATGGGTAACGGAGTTTCTACGGAGGATGTTTGTATTGGCAACAAGGATTTTTCTTGTATTTGCTGTCCGTATTCTATGTCGTAATGAAGTTTAATGCTACTTTCTTCAAGGTGCATGGTAATTTTTCAACTGAAAGTTGTTGTTGTCATGTCAGTAGACTTTAAGTGAGAGTCTTTTTCCGTGCCTTGAGTTATGTTGTTCTACTCGAGTACCTTTTCGTAGGTTCTGTATGCGTCTGGCATTTGACTTTTGTAGAAAATGACTTTATACTTTTCCAACTTACCTTTTATCCTTTACCCAGAATTGAGAGTCGATAATCTTTGTCTTGTATGTTGTCAAAGTATTTGTATAAATAGCTATTGTTAATTAGAATTTCTGTTTGAATAGTCGAATAGAACGAATTCTTCGGATTACAGCGAAATCCGCTATACGCTGTTGATACCCCTGATTCTGAGCTACATTAAACTCTAGTGCAGATCTGTAGTGAAACCTCTTGTAATTTCGCTAGGCAAACACGGATTCAGCTAGATAATTTAAAAAATTCTTCCAGACAGGAAAAATCGTAACTTTCACTTGACTTAACTTCAACCTTTCCTTTCTTTAGGATAGGCTCCTCCCATCGGAGTATTAACCACACATAAAGATCAGAACAACAATCAAAACGCCTTAAAAGGTCATGGAGACCAAGCCAGAATAGTGTCCTGGAAGTAGTTAATAAGCACATCATACGAGGGGAGCGTTCTAGGAAAAAGGTATCGAGTGAGAGAGAAAGCATGACCTTCTAGGTAGCTCTTGAGCCTCCTGATCAAAGCATTCCACTTCATCGACTTGGGCTATATGATAAAGAAAACGGAGAGAAGAGAGATGAAACGTTATTGGAAGTGGGAAAACAAGAGCATCGATGCTCTAGGAGTGTACTCGTCCACCGACATAACATGGAATACATAACCCAGCCCCAAACACGTCCAGCAATGTTTCAAATTTTAGAACACGTCTTTTCGCGAGAACGAGAAAATGAGATGTATATGAATGTTTAGTTGGCGTGCCATAACTTTTAAATTGGATGATCATATGTAGCATGCAAATCAAATTTGCATCTTGCCTTTTTTATTTATTGCGAAATGTGTTCAATAGTCTATTGTGGCTCTATTAATCGACAAATATAACTCATTTCAACTTGATCGAGTCCAGATATTGCCACTATGGACATAGGTTGCGTAATTACCGTGTGTCACAAACTGGGATCAGGTGACAAGCCCAGATTCTTTAACCGCAAATGTTTATAGCCAAGGATAAAAGATGCGTCGACTCAAAACAAAAACTTTATTTACAAAAGGGATATAATGAAAAAGGGTATCTGTCCTAGGTTGAGTTTCGCTCCTGAACGAAATGATATTGCCCAAAATAAGGAAACTTACGGACTAAAATGTTAACTTAATTGCTAACTTAAATCTGATGGGCAGCTACGACAATTACCTATTGATTCCATATAGTCGTATATCCTTTCCTAAAAACTAATAAATGAGAACTTACAGTTTTACCGCAAACCCCAAAATGTTATGTATATAAATACATCACATTAATAGTATTAAAAGGTGCAAGTTTGACTAATTATTTTAAAGAATGAACTGGTTTACTCTGAATCAAATTAATTTAAAAACAGTGATTTAAATCTATCAGAGATAACCATTATAAATGTTTAATAATGAATCCACTTGAAAATGCCGATATATTCAGAGACTAGATTATCATAGGAAAGACCTTAAAATTAATTACAACCTCGATAGATTGAGCTAAGGAATGGCATTTTGTAATACGTAAATAGATTTAGAGTATGGAAAACACAAGAACTCAAATATATAGACACAAAAATAACGCATGTATGATATTCCAATCTCTATCGGACCATGGAGGAAGAAGATTGAGCCACAAAGGGAAGCACTCACCGGTAACGTGACTACAATGCACCAACGCGCAATGACCGACCTTATATATATATGGAAGCTTATACAAAAATAAGTGTCACTCACGACCACTAAAATCATGCCTAGTATGGGCCATACAAAACAAGGAATCCACACACGGTTGTCCTACCAAAAATGCACGAGAGGTACAACACTCGCGGTAATCCCGCCCTAAAATATAAAAGTGGTACAACTCTGCCGGTTGTCTTACACCAATTCAATATATCACAATAGCATTTCGAGACGCACAAAACCGGAAAATAAGTACACGAAATCCGCTCTGCTCCTGAACACAACTTTCTTCTCCAAGCACGAAAAAATGGTCTGTCTTCTTTGAAGAATGAAGGCTTCGACATCGAATTCCACGGAACAATAATAAATATGGATTGTTTAAAACTCCAATGCTGTATCAACATATAATGAAAGTTCTTAACTCTAAATATCAAATAACTTTCTTTCATAACAATATCACAGTAATTCTTAATCCAATTGTAATATTCAATTAAATAACTAGAAGGGAACTGGCCGATCAAATGAACGAAAATTCTAGAATTTTTAGGATGAAGTGTCAGCTTTAATTAATCGAACGAAGGTCATATGATATTACGTCATAGCCCTCGGCAGAAAAAAAATACAAACTATCAGATATTACGTGTGTGACACCGGGTATTGAAAAAGGTCCGATTACACTCGTTAGAACGCTATCAACAAAGGACATAATAATAGGTTTGATGTAATTAGACACGTTTTTATTCTTTTAACATGTGAATATGTGTTTAAATTGTAATATTCATCAATGTGGCCACCCTCGGTAGTGAGCACGCAGCCATACAAAACATGAAGGCAGCGCACACCTTGTGACCGTCTTTCCTCATGATGACCCACATTCGGATGACAGAGGACTTCAGCTGGTCAATGACGATCTGTCGGACCTTGCAGGCCTTGCCTTCACCGTGCGCCCACACGTCGTAGTCGAAGTGATTGAGGTCAAGCGACTGCGATAACCAAAATTCCTTAAATAAAATGTTCATGTTCGATCCTAACACTTTTGCACGGTCTTGGTCTTGTAGGCTGGTGGACCATCCTGCTGAAAGACAAAGTCCGCCTTCTTTGTAATATTTCTTATCTAGGGCAGGATTTTCTTGGTCAATATGTCATTGTAATTGAGTGCGGTGAGCCTCTACCCCGCCGTGAAACACCTTGGAAATATTTTATCACACACGTAAACCTCTCGAAAGATACCAACCGCCGAGTGAAACAGAACCTTTGCAAATCCCAGGAGCTCTTCGAAGGTCGCGCTTTTAAGGTCACTCTGTTCTCAAAGGGTAACATGCAGTTTCATACTCAATTGAAAACGGCTGCAAATGCGCTGTCCTCTGGATATTGTTGCTACCCGCACTAATGGTGGTCTCCAGGGTAGCTCTCCTTGATGTAGAAGAGACAAATATAGAACTGACTCTCCCAGAGATTAATATCGGGCCAGAAAGAATAGCAACCCCCGACCTCAATCAATTTCCACACGAGATGCGGAAGAAAATAGAAAAAAATTCAGGTCCTCTCTCGACTCGGCCTGCAAATCTAATAGAGAGTCTTTCCGAAACCATAGCCATGAGAAGGAGCAAGGCATCTTGTCTTGTGGTTTACTGGTGGCTCTCTTTGGGTTACCCAGGGGGAAAAAACCATATCCACTCATTTTTTGGCCGATGGAAAATTCTCTTGATGATTACACCACACAATTTTTTTTAAGTAAAATAATATTCTTCTCAATATTGAATGCCTCAGGTTATGAGGAGCGCCATACAAAACCAATTATTATTATTAACACATATATTCTGAAAAAAACAACTTCTTGCTTAATTAAGAGAGTATAAAATTGATATTTTGGATTTCAAACACTGGTTAAGTATATTTCATTCACTTGCATTTATTGCAACCTGTTTCTGTAAATTCTTACGCCACTCCCACTGACAACCGATTGGCCAAGAAGAAATTTGGAGAGATTTGGTGATCAAAACAATTTGTATTTTTTCAACTCCCGCCACTGTACCAAGGTACAATGTAGAAAGCGTCCAACAATTGTAAATCAACCTCTTCTGCAGATAATAAAGTAGAGGACTGAAGGGAGAAAGATGTTAGGACAAACAGACATGCGATTTTTTCAAAGCATAATAGAGTGGGGGGCGAAGAACAACTTTGTGGGGAAACTATAAGAGATTAGTCGGTGTAATGGTGTGAGACTTGTCTATCAACAATGTATAAGTTGGATTATAATGTGAATAAATGCTTGAGGCAGAAAGGAATGCCCGAATGAAAAGTTGAAAATCTATAGTATGATATGCGTGTGTGAAATGACATGCACGGATCATGGCTTGACACATGATAAACCCAATTGCAGGTCTTCGGAAGAAAGGGAGAGTGCCGCTGCCCAAAGTCAATTAGGAATTGCATAATTTTATTCATATACATATTTTTTAATTCATTTTTAAATTCTATGCGTTAGGAACAATTATTTTAATATTTAAATTTTGCTGTTTTATTAAAAAGTCCACATTTCAAAAAATTAAAAGAAAAACTGTCTTTGTTTGCTTTAATCTAAAATCACGCTGTGCTCTAGCCATGGTCCTATAGGAAGTGAGTTTCTGTCCCTAGAGCTTTACTATTCGATCAAAAGGGTAAAATGAGAGCAAATATTGGTTCCATAAATCATTTTGGGTAATTATATTATATATTGTAATATAGGGGGGGGGGGAGGAACAATTGTTTGAAACTTTAAAGAAATAAGAATTGTTTCCTTCTAAAGAAAAGCATGCAACCATTGTTGTTCTGCACAAACTGGCCTTAAATGCAGGGTTGCTGAGGGTGTTGTTATATCAGAAGGCCCATCTTTAGGATTATAATGTTTTAAAAGGACATTATCATGGCGGAGAGGAGGTTTTCTGGCCTTAAAATGAACGACAAGATAACCTCCTGATTATGTTACTTATCAAGTTTCGGGTTGTCTTCTGCGACAAGTTTGCTCCGATTAAGAGAGAGGCAGCTGTAAACGCTTATAGATAGGCTATCCTTAGGTATGAAATGTAACGAATAGAGGGGTAAAGAATATGCAAAGTGATATATTCCGATGAATCTACCTTCCGCTCGTTTAGACCTCCTAGATTATTTCTCGTGAAAAGGAGAAAAGGGAAATGATTTTCCTAGTCTTCTATCGTTACCAGGGTGAAAAATTTGGACTCTCAATATCTGGGCGGATTCTTTTCTGAGAGAACTCGAGCATCATGGTACTATTCAGCAGGCTGGTGCAAATTTTCAGAATGGCGACGGCTGCCTTCGTTAAACTCCGCAGAAGGGGGTTCGAGAAACACAGCATTCGAGCTGAACCAGGATTATATTGTACAGAGCAATTATTATAACCACGCAGGTTTACTTCTCGGAGTCCTGCCAATATACGGCTTGCATATCAAAGACCTGAAAAGCTTTAATCAAAGAAACTTAAGATCCCTTTTGAAATCCAATGACAAGATCTTCGAACAAACTGGATCATTTTGTAGGAGGCTAGCTGTCCTAGCATAGAATCTATGATCGTAAAAAAACAACTTCGCTGGACTGGCCACGTAGTCAGAATAGGTAACAACCGTCTAACGAAACTGCTTTTCGACTCTGAGCTATGCCACGGATACCGAAACGTCGGGGCGCCGAAAAAGCGTTACAAAGACGGCCTAAAGTCAAACCTTAAGAGCTGCCAAATGCTTCTCGACAACTGGGTGACAGACGCCATAGATCTGAGTAACTGGTGTCCACTAATAAGAGAAGGAGTGGCAGCTTTCGAGCTTCAACGAACTAGGGACATCGAGGAACGTAGAGAACGGAGACTGCAACGATGTCAGAACCCCGGTCCTCCTCCCCAGAATTTCATATGCTCTGTTTGCGTTTGAGTATGTTGCTCTCTCATAGGATTAATAAGTCACGAACGCGTTCATGGAAGAAGATAGAGACTTTTTAATACTCTTTAGAGTGAAAGTCATGATGACATAATTGACTTTCATTTTGGGATCAAACCGAGAAAAGCCTCGAGAAAATACTAGGAATAAGTTTTTAATAATGCGTTTACATGTTAGTTTGATGACAGTTTGTATGAAATGGTCAAGATAGCTGTAACATTAGGCAGAAAATGCCGATCAAGCAAAGATCAAAACTCCTCAGCATAATATGATGACTACGGCAAACAAAATATCTTTTAGCGATGAAGATAACCCAACTTATTACTAGTAATTGTCATAATAACAGAAGTAATTATTATAAGAAGAGAAGTAATTATAATGATAAGATTTAGGGTATCGGATGCAATACTTTCCATATAGAGTATAGTAAGTTCGCACGGTAGCCAGTTTGGATTGTTTTTACTTCATCTTTCTCAATCTGATTCTCGGTAAGACATCCACCCACCAAGAAACTCCATATAATCACGGTAAGACTTCGAGGCTATCACGTTAGTCATGCTACAGAGCAAATTTTAAACTCCCATTCTTTACAAAGTCCAACACTGCTTTACTCTCTGGTTAATTTTATTTCTGTCCTTTTAAAAGAAAGACCTTAGATAAAAGAATAACATTTCAAAAGACTCCCTCTACTTTCAATCGCTTTCCATCACATATCGCATTAAGCAATGCATTTAAACATCATAAAAATTAAACTACAAAAACTAAATAATGTTTAACACGATAGTTTAATTTCAATAAGTCGCTATTATTCGATAAATCTTTTAGATATAACTTATAGAAATAAGCAATGCGGCATAATAAATTATCAGTGTATATTCTAACGCATTCCTCAAGGAAAAGTGAGAAGAAAGTAATTATTTTTCAGAGTTTGACGACTTCTCTCACCTTTTATTGGTGTTATGCAGGTGTGGAATAGACAGTAGATTTTAAAGAGGTACACAAGCCAACAAGGATAAGTTGAAAGGCAGACAATCAGTTTCATTTGGGGCATAGGGATGCTGAGGACGTGCTGCTCCTCCAGTTTTCAGTAATAGCAGGGGTGAGAGTTTGCCATGTGCAAAGTAGCTTTTGCTTTTTGAAACAATTAATTATTGTGGATTTTCAAACACTTATATGCTCAAAGATTTTGAACTTATTCCAGCTTATTTGCTATAGCATAATTGTATCTAAGTATTTTTTAAATTTTTATCATATATATCACAAAACTATTTGCATTAACAATTTATTTTATTACCTTTAACGCTATACTTCATTTTTCGACTTAACGTGTAGGGAAAAATGTTTGTTGGCAATACAGCAAAGCAAAGCCTAGCTTCACTATCATCAATGCAGCTTCATCTTTGCATATTATTAAAGTAAACTTTGCTTGGCGTATTGCCAACAAACACTTTTCTTCGCACGTTAAGTTAAAAATGCATTATAGCGTTAAAGATAATAAAAGAAATTGTTGATACAAATAGTTTTGTGATATCTATGATTTAACTTTCAAAGATGCTTTGATACATACATAATTAATGGCTGTTACTAACTGAGTACTTTATAATTAAGAACAAAGTCAAAGCAGACTATACTAAGTATTTTGAGACTGGTAATTCACTATTAACCGTGCTACTTTGAGTTTATGCAAAACTTTAGACATAGTGTTCATTTTCGTAATGGAAATACTCATGATTACCACAGTTACTCTAACAGAAAAGTCTACCTTTCTCGGGGTAAATGATTAAGAACATTGAGTGGATCCAGTGACAGGAGCACAACCCCAGGCTAATGAACGATCCTGCGTGGATGGATGTCAAAAGAACAATTTTATAGATAACGAGAGGCGTTAGTAGTGAGGTTTTCCAGTTAACCTTGATCACTTTTGCCGAAAGTACTGAAAAAAGATGGAGCAATGTGTGTGTGGCATTTGTAAATGATATAAGAGGTGTGTAGCGTTAATTAAAAGGTTAAGTTCATTGTATAAGTTTTGTAGCAAACTAAAGTGTAAGAACGCCTAGGAGACCGCAAGCTAAAGTTTAATTGGCCCGGGTGGACCGCACGATAAGGTAGGAACCTATTAACCACTCCTTTAACAATAGGAGTCCCATTTTTATCCTGGGAAGAATAGTGGTACCTGGCTCATGTGGGGCTGCAATTTCTCAAAAGATCCCAGAAGTCTAATAAAGGTTAAAAACTAATCGATTATAGGTACAAAATTTTGTTTTGTTTTTTGCTTTGCGAAAATATAACTTCGGTTACTTTTACTAAAACCAAGGTATTTTGAGCAATATTAGAGCAAATTGAAGAAATTTTTCACAATTCTTAAGGGCGTTTAATAAAAATATTGCTTTATAAAGAGAAAAACTAACAGAAATATTGCAATTATAAGCATTTAAATGTATAATAAATCGACTAACAAAATTTAAAAAAAGGGAAAAGTTTGTCTATATTCATGAATAGACGACTTTTATCATATGGATCCAAATACTTTCTTCAGCAAGGTTTTCGGTCATTTAGAAAATTTGGGGGCAAATGTATTGAAGCTTTCTTAGAAATATCGACAGATTATAATTTGATACGAGTTTAAATAAAATAAATATGTTGGAAACAGAATTCTCACAAAACCTTTATTGCCAATGATGTGTAACGAACAATGCATCAAAACAAATATTTCAATGAAAAATGTAATCGCCATTATTTTCGAAAACCTGCTTCCAATGATGGGATAGATCATGGGTGCCTTTGCTGTAAAATTCAACTAGTTTGCCATCGAAGTCTCCAAATGCAGTTTTCAGTTAGTCATCATTTGCGAACGCTTTGCAATTTAAGAAGTTTTGCACTGCCCGAAATTGATGGTATTCTGCTGGCACCAGGTTTGGCAAGTACGGTGGGTGAGGGAGCACTTCACACCCCAGCTCCAGTAGTTTTTCGCGGGTATGATATGCAAGGTATGGTCGTATGTTATCATAAAATACATGTATTATAGATAGAGGGAGGTAGGAAAAGGTGCCAAAAAAAAAAGATCAAATAGGCGAGCTGCGAACAGCTTCCCACGTCGCTTGGCCACTGTTAGCGAACGGCGAATACACTCAGCCATAGTGAGTCTCAAAATAGACTCATTCAAGCGAAGCATTTAATTGAGAATGAGAATAGGATGAGAGGTAATGTTGGCAAGGCTGCGTACAGTGTACAGCGTTACTACCATGTTTTTTTATGATACGCACAGACTCTATGGTTGAGAGTGAGAAAATTTAGGTGCAGAGGGATAGGCAGAAGAAGAATGAGTAAAGGATTGCTGCGCCTCACCTATTGTGCTTGAATGCTCTCGTTGGTTTCCTCTTCGAGAGTTCAAACGCTGGCTGTCGCTCTGTCCACCTGTATTTGGAGTTTTAGGTTTGTAACTCTCCTTCTATCCTCTCCAACGTGGCAGCTAAGTCCGGCGATGAAGGGAGAGAGGCGTTACATGGGTCCGGCATTTTGTTGGAAGACTCCGATGGTAACCGAACCTGCTAAATAGTTAGAGTAGAAGGAGGAATCAGATTTTGTAGGACAGTTCCCCAGTTAACATAAGGGTTGAGGTATATACTCTCGGCTGTTTTGGCTATTTGTTCTACATTGATCTGCTCACCGATAAAAATGAGGGGCCTAATGTGGTCAAGGACCCCAACACATGAAAATCTCTGTCAGGAGGGAGTCAAAAAGCTCAAACTGAGCGCTGTTTGCACTGATCAATTCCTTGAGATGTTCAAGGAACTGCGTGAGACGCCTTTTACCCATTTGCTGCATATTTAAGAGTTCCCGTAAGTCCTCGACCTGGGACCTACTGAACTTGAACTTAAAAGCCGCTAAATTCATTGCCTAGATTTAATAGGCCTCGCTTGAAAATGCATAGTGACTTAGTCTACCTAGGCTCTAGGCAATTTAGAATAGAGTTAAATCAGAATATATCACTAAGCTAAACCAATACTAAGCAAGTTACGTGTGACATAATTGCAAAATATATTTCAGAATAAAAATGAGCCATTTTTCTTTTGAAAATCCATTAGTCACCATTGCGTCGTGCAAAGATTATAAATTCTTGTTTACCCATGGCTCCCGGCGTAAAGCTATTGGTTTACTGATGTACAATCCCTTGTCTCATCTCCTAAATTTATCTAGAAATTTTTATGATATGGAATACATATCCATAAATATTGAATATCCAGTTTTTTAGCTTTGGTTTCTTGACGCTTTTATTAACTGAAATTTAATACTATGATGTCAACAACTTTCTTCCGAAATTAAATTAGGAATATCTCGTCTTTTGAATTCACTTTCCAAAAGGACCAGAGATGAGACTTTCCATTTTTGCACACTCATAATACTCCTAACGTATTGATAAGTAGTTTTCTTTGATTATTTACATGAAAATTTATTAATCATCTAGTTCCTTGTTTATATTTATATCTTTATTCTAAACACCGCATTGAGATGATATTTTGAATTATAGTTTCTCAGATCGATCAAACGTTTGTATGATTAAATCCTTTTATTTATCAATTTTAGAAGAGGCAAGAATCTTAATTCGGCGAAAGCTTTCCAACGAATTGATCTGATTTCAATAAAATTATATTTCTCCTAGCACAAACAGTTCCATATTGGATGGCAAATATTTCTTTTCATTTGTTTGCTTACTTACTTTGCTTTTAATGCTTTCTCAAATCTCTTCATAAATTTGCTAACCTTGCAGAAAATATTTTTTAAATGTTCTCTTAATATAGTAGTTAAGGGAAAGGGGTATTGGCCAATATATTTTTCTTATTCTATGCCATAAATTACATAAACTGGAAATAAATTTTATTTAAGTATGATTTCTAGCTTAGTAAAGCTATGTGGAAATTTTATGCCAGTCTTGTATTTCCAAAAAACTAACTGGAATCTTCTCACTTGCTAGCCTCCTATCTCTTGTTACTGCTCTGTACACTCATGATCTTAAATTCTGCCGATTCCACTATCTTTTTCATAAATTTTGGCTTGTGGAGAATATATGCGCACATATCTTTATTCTTTACCTGAAAACATGGTTGATATTGGCATAATTTTCTAGTTTGAACTTCGTAAACGTAAACATTTTCGTGTCTACTTTATTCTATAACTGTTATTTCCTTGTAAATAATTTAGAATTGATCCATTTTTCCTTTTTCCGACTTGAGTTGCACCCATTGATCACAAATTTTATATCTTAGGAATTTGTATACAAGATAGTCTTCTATGGGAGGAGAGCATATCCGGCAACTTGGCGAAGCAGGTTTTAACCTGGACTGTTTGGTAAATTTGTACCTTGTTAGGTTTAATTCGTTTTCCTCAGGATCGAAGTTGTAGCAGACCCAGTCAAGTTTTGCTCTGTACTGATTGGTCAGAGCCCCCAGGTTACAAGTAACCAGGTAGCACAACCCGTGGTAACCCTTGCCCAGGCCACCAAGGCTTTCCTGGAACCCGTTCCTTTAGAAAACTCCTTTGATCTAGAGATCGAGACCTTTCGGAACGAGGATTTTGCCCGCACCCAGGAGGGCTGTGCAACTCTCCTCCCCTTTGGGATAAATCCAAGAGTCTTCCCGTGGTGGAACAATCATCCCCCACCTTGTCAAGAATGAGCTCTTACATCGTAAATATTTCAACGGAACCGAACCTTAAACACACACCTTGTGTGTTCCCTGCTTTCATGTTCCCCAAGTCCTCCAGATTTATCACAATAGTTTATTCCGCGGTCATTTTAGTCATAATAAAACCTCTCAGAGGGTTTTTAAGTATTTTTATTTTTCAAGTGCAGCCAGAGAAATTTCAGAGTACTGCAAATCATGCGATGCCTGCCAAAGGACATCTGCAAAAGGGCGCGGTATGCCAGCCCCCCTTCAGAAAAGGCCCATCATCTTGGAACCTTTTTTTTCGTGTGGCCATTGGTCTTATTGGACCCATTCATTCGCCGTCTAGCGAAGGATACAGTTACGTCCTCACTTCGGTAGACTTCGCTACCCGTTTTCCTGAGGCCCGTTACCCTTAAGCGCAATGATAGCGTTTTGTGCGCCGAAGCCCTCATTTACATTTTTTCTCGGGTAGGAATTCCTAAAGAGGTATTGTTGGATCGAGGAAGACAATTTACCTCCGAGCTTATGGAGTATGTCAAAAAGCTCCTCATGGTAAAACCTCTATTTACCACCACATAAAACCCAGCCGCAAACGGAGTTTGCGATAAGCTAAATGGTACTTTGAAAGCAATCCTCAGAAAATTGTGTATCAATCCGCCCCGAGAATGGCACCGTTTTTTACCCGTGGCACTGTTTGCGTGTCGTGAAATCCCCCATAGGACCCTAGGATTCCCCTCCTTCGAATTATTGTATGGCTGTAATATTCGAGGCCCCTTTGCTATTTTAAAGGAACCTTTCACCAATCCTCGTCTGGATAACGAAATACAATCCTCTTATTCGTATCTCCCAGACCTCTGAAAGCACCTAGAGATATGTGCCGACAACGCGTCCTAAAATGCTGAGGTAAATTTAGAAAAGCATCTAACTTATTTCGATTTAAAGGCGATGGAAAGAAGGTTTAAGCCTGGCGAGAAGGTGTTGTTGCTACTTCACACTAAGAGTAACAAACTCCTGAGCCAGTTGAGAAGCCCTTTTCCGTTCAATAGGTAAAAGGACCAGTGGATTACCTGATTCGAATCTCCTCAGGCGATAAGGTTTTCCACATCAATATGTTAAAAAAAAAAACCGTCCTGCGGGTATCAACAATATTGTGGCCCTCGATAAAGAGTCCCCCTTGGAAGCGGTGTATCCCGCTGACCCCTTTAATGTCATGCAAGTAGCAGGCATTGAAAAAGATGGTGATTACACTATCCCATCTTTAGCTGGATCCCGGAATCATCATCCCTCGTGCTGGATGTCTACACCAGGCTAGTGCCTCTTCAAAAGAGTCGCCTGCAGCATCTGAACAATGGATTCGAAGATGTCTGCTCCGAGACCCTGGTTTCTCCGATCAATTTGAGCATAACATCGTTCCTACTACTAAAGACCCTGTTTGCTCGAAAAATCAGATGGGCCGCCAGGACGAAAAGGTCAGGGCCATTGTCGAGATGCCTCTTCCCCACACGAAGAAAGAGCTAAGGTCATTCATGGGATCGGCCTCCTTTTACCGTAGATTTATCCCTAATTTCGCGTCTATTTCTCCCATCTAAGTGCCCTCCTTCAGAAGAGACCCCCAGATCCCCTTTCATGGAATCCCAAAGCAACTGCCAGATTCTAAGTGCTCAAGAACAAGCTAGCGTTCGCCCCCATATTGAGGCTCCATAATCCCTCCAAACCCTTCGGCATCCGGAAGAATGCGAATGACAAAGAAATTGGATGCGTGCTTCTCCAATACTCCGACGAAGGTGATAGCCACCGGGTGGCTTAGGCGAGACGAAAGCTACTGCAACGTGAAGGTAATTACTCGGTAATAGAACGGAAAGCTTTAGCTAGAGTATGGAGTATTACCAAGTTTAGCATGTATTTAATAGGTAAAGAGTTTATTGTCAAGACAGACCATCGCCCTTTGTTTTACCTCCGAAATACTAAGAGCAGGAACGGACGTATAATGCGATGGCTTTTGGTACTCCAACAATATCAGTTCAAAGTTTGGTATAACGTAGTACCGAAAATTGTATAGCTGATAATCTTAGCTGGAATCCGTTAGCTGACAATGCTGGCTGATCCATTAACTTATAGGTCACCTGTAAACCCGTCAGCTAATCATGTATATATTATTTTTCTTTTTTAACTCTGTACATATATATATATATATATATATATATATATATATATATATATATATATATATATATATATATATATGGTCCCTGTAGATACTTATTTAATATAGTGTTTTTTTGTTGTTGTTGTTCCACTACCATTTTAGACAAAGTTCTAATTTTGCTCCTTAATTTAAATGTAATCTTTTTGTCGACCCATTGACATTAAGTTTTGCTCAGTTCAATAGCTGGAATCCGTTAGCTGACAATGCTGGCTGATCCATTAACTTATAGGTCACCTGTAAACCCGTCAGCTAATCATGTATATATTATTTTTCTTTTTTAACTCTGTACATATATATATATATATATATATATATATATATATATATATATATATATATATATATATATGGTCCCTGTAGATACTTATTTAATATAGTGTTTTTTTGTTGTTGTTGTTCCACTACCATTTTAGACAAAGTTCTAATTTTGCTCCTTAATTTAAATGTAATCTTTTTGTCGACCCATTGACATTAAGTTTTGCTCAGTTCAATATCATAGTCTTTTTGATATCCTGTCGAATACAGGGCAGGTCCCCCTTTTTTTATCAGGCTGACGCCTTAATAATAATTACTCCTATCTAAATTTGCAATGCACCTTGTTCTTCCCTCTCTCTCAGAAAAGGTCCATCGTGTGGAATGGAGGGGTGTAAAAGAACAACCTCTGACCCCCCTACAATTTACTCGAGACAACGTGCTATGGTATCGCGCCATGGATGACGTCACTTCCTGTTCAAACATTCGCGAATTTTCGACTCCTGAGTCCGTTTGGAAAACATTTCCCAATCCTGCGAACTCGTCCCAAGCCTCCTACCCCCCCCCCCCTCCCGATGACGAGGTGTGAAAGAGCTGGTCGGCCTTGCCCTTACTGCTAAATGATGAATCGACTCCACCTCTGGATTAGATGTCTGAGCTTGTGACTCCTTTCTCCTAACTCCCCCCTTTCCCTCAGATCCGGGCATATAAATACTCGGGCTATTTTGTAGTTCGAAGAGTCCAGCCCGCACCTCAATGCCGTCCTTAGGGTCTCGTCCCGTGAGCGTTCGTAACACAGCAGACTTCTTCAGCCGTGATTCTACCAAAGTCAATTGCTAGAGTCTGTGAACGGCAAGCCTTTAAATTTGCGCAACAGTCTCCCTTCGTTTAATATAACCGAAGAAAATCTCCATCGATTACCTTGAGGAAACAGAAGTTTCCTCTTTAAGTGGAATTACGAGTAATCCCACATTTCCCGTCGAGCGTCATTTTTTAAGTTTCGCTATCTTCATCGGAATGTTGGGTCGGATCGTGCTCCACCTTCCTGATTCGGATCGTGCCTCACTTGCCTCATCGGATCGTTCACCACTCACCTTATCAGAAGAAGGACCTTTCTTGAAGTCATCTACCCGTAAGACTGAAGCCCCCTTCATTATTAGTATTGCAAAGTTTCCCTTTTTGATCAAGCCTAGTTACATTAATCAATTAATTCCATTTTAGAATCCTTCCTCATAATAATTATCAAGAAAATATCTCAATTTAAATAATCCCCTTTGTTCATTATATTTTTGTTGTTTGCTCTTTAACTAACCTTGGACGATACTCTCAGCATACTCAAGTAAATCTCGCCAACCATTTATGCACTCGGTTTGATTTTTAAGGATTTGAAACCCAACGCCTCAAGTGTGACCTCCTAAGCGTTCGTTAATCCCTGCGAACAGTCCTTCAACGGTTCTAGTTGAAGAAGGTGATTAAGTCACCCTACCACATTATATAGGAGTAGTGTATGGTATACAGTGGTTTTTACCACGACAGTCTTAACCCTGGAACAAAGAGCGTGAGAAGCAAGAAAGTAATCAGGCAAACACGGCTTTAACAGACCATCTGTGTTTATCTTCCGAGGCCTATTCCCTGCGCCCAGAGCGATTTAATCTCGTCTTCCATACTCGTGATGCGAGGAAAAACCCGAAAGGCTATACGACCGGCTCATTATCCCGGATCCCCCTTTCCCCAGCCGAAAGCCAGCGACTTCAAATCCTAGGAGAGCACGCCGTGGCCCGAGGCAATTTCGCCGCCCGCCGAACACCAATATAACCGGAGGTTTTCTGCTGGATAACTAGCACAGCTCGCCCACGCACGAAGAGCATTACTTTCTCGAGCTGGATCGTCCATGGCTTATTCGGGTATCGACGCCTAGAATCTCTCCGCCGTGAACGTCCCCCCAGTCAATTGGAAGATCCTTACAACGGCCATTTTTCCGTAAATTCGCGCCTGTACTACCTCATCGAGTACCCTAAGGGAAAAGTAGTCCTCTTTCATCAGCATCCTGAAGTAGAACCAGTTCCCTCCCCCCATCGTAAACCCTAAGCTAAAACATATTCCCTTGTTGCAATTTCGCTTCCCTGAGTTAATATTGCTTCGACGCTTACTCCATGCAGGACATCACGCTGCAGACCTATAGCCATATCATTATCATCTGGGAATAAATGGAACGCGAGAAATTTTGCAATTTTTAAGGTGTAAATACAAAGGTCGCAAAGACTATGAATATCGCTTCCTAGTCAAGTTGTTGGTTAAAAAATTCAAACGATCCATCACGAATTTACCATGACTAAGCAATCTCTATGTATGGAAAGACTCAGGTCAGGTTGAAGCCTATAAGAGCTGTAGAATTACTCTGCAATGTTTAATTTAGCCCAAGCATCACAAAGGCAAGTGCATTTCTGGAAAGATAGCGACGTGATTCAGATCTTATTAAAGTCGGCGCTCCAAGGTAGAAATTAGAGCAGCAGCAAACGAAATCTGCAGACAGAACGATGCTTAGGAAACTATCATGTATTTCATATTCCTATTTCTTTTCGTGCCCAGAGAGGTTTCCTCCTACCAGTAAGTTGAATTGAGAATCTTGTAATAACTATAACAGAAAATTGGGTTAAATGTCACATTCTCCAAATCACTGAGCTTAAAAGAGTGTTTGGTAAATTACCGGGTTTTGCAAAAGCTCTGTTGGACTATTTTTTTTAGCTTTCAAGAGGTTTACATGTGTAATAGAAAAAGTTGCGTCAAGCAATTTTAAAGTTCTACTTTTCCAGCACGTTTAATTAATAAGTCTTCCATTATGTACAGGTGTGTCGAGAAGGAATTGAAAAGAATAGAGATCTCTGCTCTCCTGATGAAAATTGTGCACTCACTATCTAGAATCTTATCTAGTGTTTGAAGAAAGAAAGCAGGTGGGAAGCATACAACATGCTACTCTGTAGGCAGATAGCTTAACAGTGTCATGGATAAGCAAGCTTCTTCAGTTCATTTCAATTAATCCAGTCTCCATGGTAATTCCATTGACGTAAACTATTTTCAAGATCCACTTTGAAGGAGCGATGGCAGCCGTTTTCGAACTAAAGTCTATCAGAGAATTGGTGTTAAGTCGATCTGAAACATATCTCCAAAAGCTGACAGGACGTCAGCACTGTCTCCTTTTAAGAACAGTTTAGGTTCCCTTCCCTTCCTCCAACTTCGATATTTGGAGGAGACTAGCCACGACTTGAACTCTGCACCGAATCGAGCAGGCGTAACAAGTAGAAACAAGGAAAGAAAGTACCCTAGATTACCTTACGGTCCATTTAATGAGGGTACATTTGGACTAGCAGTCGAGCGGGCACATCTCTGCTCAAATGCTTTATGACCTTAAACGGGCACTTTTCAAGACACTGTCTAGTCTTGACTTGAACTGGTCAACAGATTCACGGTTGACAACTTCCACTGGAAGTGCATTCCAACTACCGCAGATACTTTACGTGAAGAATTTTACAAACAGATCGCGGTTGTAACGCTTCAGTTAAAGTTTAAACCCATGATTTCTTGCTCTGCTCTCGGCAAGTGTGAAAATATCCCTGTAGTTAACCTTGTCGAACCCTCGAAGTATTTTTAAACCTTCGATGAGCTGACCACGCAGTCTACGGGTTTCCAACGAGAACAGATCTAATTTCCTTAATCTATCTTCATAACTTTTATGCCTGATAGAGGGAATCAGTTTAGTTGCCTTGGCTTGCATGCGTTCCAATCTCGCGCTGTCCTTTCGAAATGAAGGACTCCAAAATTGTATGGCCTACTCCAGGTGTGGTCGGCCAAGTGACTTGTACAAACACATTACAATCTCCTTGTTCTGATATCCAAACTAGCGCTATATGTAGCCCACCATCCTTTAGGCTTTTTTCTCCGCCTCAATGCACTGTTTCGAGAACTTGAGGTCACTAGTGATTGTTACACCCAAGTCCTTCTCACTGTCGGTAGATTAAATAGCAATCCCCTTAAGGATATACTGAGATTGGATGTTTTGGTGGCCGATATGCATCACTTTGCACATGCTCACGTTAAAAGGCATTTGCCACGTGTCCGACCAATCCCCAATCTTCCGAAGATCTTCCTGCAGGCGAGCAGTCTTTCCATTCTTTGCAACGTTTATGCCAAGTATGGTATCATCGGCAAATTTATAAATCTTGGCAACCATGTCACGGTCCATGTCGTTGACGTAGATGATGAATAGTAGTGGTCCCTGGACAGAACCTTAAGGCACCCCGCTAGTAACAGGCACCCACTCAGAAGCCTGTCCATTCACCACCACCCGTTGCTACCTAATCTTTCTTAATGTTCCATTTTCTCTCCCTCAGTCAAGGTGTTCTTGAGGCAGATTTTCACTTCCAAGCCTAGTAATTCGCCGAATAATAATAGTCACGTCCATCCATGGAGCTCCGTCCATCTATAGATATCGATATTTTTTTCCCCTATGGGGCCCTCGTTACCATTAGGTAATCCTTTCTCAGGAATGTGATCAGGCTTGGCGGTCGCCCCTATCAGTCATTGTTCTCTTTCAAGTTGAGCCCTTTGTTTGGTTTCAAGGGACTTTAGTTTAAGCGCTAGGATCATTCCTCACCTTTAGCAGGGTGTTTATTATGACATCTTCCCTTTGAGACAAAAGACATCATTTGGGACCAGGACCGTTGGGGACCGTTTCAGGTACAGGTTCAGGAGCCAAAAGACGACTAATTGAGAGGTCCAGATGCGCTTTTGCACGTACGGAAAAGTAAACGTTCGGAGAAAGTTGCGCACCGCTAGATGTGTAATGGTCCAGTTTTTGATCAAAAACTTTCGAAAGCCGCTGAGATTCTTCAACAATAAGTCGTTCGGAAGGAATTTCGATGTGCCTCGACCCTATTCAGTATATAGTACAGTGTCCTCCAATTATTTAGTTATATTGGGGGGATCCTATGAAAACAAAGAGGTGTAGGTAGCAACATTGGTCATGTAAGGGAACTAATTCAAGTTACTTTCCTGATAAGAAGAAATGTTAATGAAGAAACACCTCCGCTGAAAAAACCCGGTGGGAGGAATTTTTACCCTAAACCGCTGTAATCCAATAACCTAAGCATGGAAAGTGTTTTGTCCTTACTTGAATTTTTCTCATTTCAAATTTTTAAAAATAATTATTTGCTACAAATCCTATTAGTTTATCAGGTGGAAATAACAAAACGTTTACAGCGGGAGCCGCGTGTGGATTAGTTTCAAATAGAGCCGGCTAGATGACCACCTCTTTACATACTTGTCGCCATATATCTTTACCGCATTACAGTTCAGATAATGAGCCCTAGAAAGAAGGATAATTAAAAAAAAGTTAAGGGCAGTAGAATGAGAAAAAATGGGAGATGAAGTATCTGAACAGTTTAAGAACGACCACCTAAAATCAGAGCCAGGATGGAAGTTTCAACATCCTCCTCTGCTAAAGCCATTCATGGTACAGGGGACGTTAGCTTGTCAGCGATTAGCATGCCGAATTTGATGTTAGGCCAAAAATAAGTGAGAAGGCGTTTAATAACTGAGTGGTAAATAGTGATAAAATGTATATAAGAAGAAATAGAGGTGTTTTTATAATAAACAGGACCAGTGGGCCCAAAAAGGGATTAATAATCTACTAGGTTTGATTGAAGTAAGAGCTTATCCCTTGTCACAATATTCAGCTTCTTGCGACTTGCTGTTTGCTTCTATGTTACAAGTTTGCTCCGTGTAACATAGATATTGGCACTTTTATTCATATCATAAAGAATAGTGATTAGCAGGGGTGAGGTTACTATATCAATTTAGGCTACTTACAATCTACATCGGACATGCCAAGGAAACAACCAATATCTATGCCAAGCAAGAGGCTTTTTCCAAAAGACCGATCTTCCAGCCTTTTCCTTTGCCGCACACAAAGGAAATTCACCAAATTGTGGGAAATTTTTTTAGTTAAAATGAAATGCGCCGAGTAGTGGCATGCGATTAGTATAGCAATATTCTGAGTTTTACACTGCATCGGTGAAGTCTAGGCGAAGCTTTTTATTCAGAGAAACCGAGTGATTGTATTTAATTGACTCCAGATCGAAATTGGATGATTCCACTACCCAAACTTACCAAGAGATAGTTATTATTATGTAGAAAGTTTTAATTTAGAAACTCACAAAGTGTCTTACTTTAAATTAAAATTGTATGAATGTATCGTTCACAAGTAAAATTGAGATGAAGGTTGTAGAGGAAGAGGATCATATATTAACAGCCCTCTTAAAGTGCCAGTACATGAAGGACGGCATATTCATAAATTTATTTGGGAGGTTAAACGAGCAAAGTGAACTCTTCTACAAATACGCTATTTAATTGAACGGAGTAGGTGCGACAAGACAAGAAAAACTTAAAATGCTCCAGTAAATTTTCAAAAGGAGCCCATCATATATTGGAGAGCCGAAAAGAGACGGCTGTTTCTACCAAAGTAATAATCATGCACCTAATCAAATTTATTGAAATTTAGCATGGAGTTTGACGATTCTACTCAAGCTCGCGTTTTGTGGAGAACAAGAACGATGAATTGAAAGGTTAGCTGCTTCGCCAAAATTTTATAAAATGACAGTTTAGACATGGATCGAAATAATAATAGGGACAATATTGGAAAACATAACATGCAATGTACATAAAATGTTTAATATAGATAAAAAAATAGGGAAAAACGAGATGTTATTTTAAACATGAATGGACTAGTATTAATAATGTAAATGAGGATATATATATATATATATATATATATATATATATATATATATATATATATATATATATATATATATATATATATATATAATTCCTCTGATATCTTAGATATCAAATTGATAGTAAATAGTAATAAAATAATTTTTACGTCATGTACAAGCAGAGATAAGAAAGTGCTTCATATTATTCTTTTTTAAATTCTTTATGTGTAAATCAATCATATATAGTGACTATAGGCGGAAAAATAAATTTTCAGAAAAGAAAGTTTTGTAAATGGCACAGGGTACTAAATACACTTATGCCACATGAAAAGAAGCCAAAACCTTGATGGCGAATGGACAAGAAGCAGAAGGGATAAGAAGCCGAAGGGCCTGGAAGCCGAATAGACATAAAGCTGAACAGACATGAAGCCGAATTTATAATAAGATAAGATGCTTCTGATCATTCTAACCCACTCGATGGAATTCTTATTTCTGTTTTGAGACTATTGGTCAGTATGAAAACTTAAGCTGCGTATTCCAAATAGGTTAAAAGTAGTAAAAACACTTAGAAGAATAATAAGAAGAACAATAAAAGTAGACAGGATTAAATATTTGAATGCAAAATGACGAGGAGATACCTTTTAGATTTATGAAAGTGATGTTAGTTTATTATATTACAAAGAACAAGAATGAACGAGTATATGACGAATTTCTTTTCTATTTAAGAAAAAAAAGAGTTAAGGATCCAAATAAAATTACAGTAGACTTCGAAAGAGCAAAATGGACGATTATCAAAATGGCATTTTCCAACCTATTAATATCTGGATATTTCTTTTTAAATTTTGGGCATGGCCTTGGACGTAATATTTAGCACAGGGCAAGCAGAATTGTTATGCCAAACCTGACAATGCACAGCTCATTAAGCAATTCAAGCTCTTCCTTTGCCACACCAGCTGATGTTCCAAAGTATTTTAATTTTTTAAAACTTTTTATATCCAACAACCGATGAAATGTTAAAAGACATTTTAGTTAACTTCGAGGGCACATTGGAGTAGTGCAACGGGAGAGGAGAAGGGAGCTGATCTACAATGTAGAATTATGATCACTTTACTCTTTTGTGAAGAAAAATCTGCCGAGAAGTAAGAATTCTATCCAAAGTTGGCACTAGGCGTTCGTAAAAAGGCGTAGTATATTAGATAATCCACAATACTCAGGGTGGTTGTTGACAGTTTCAAATTCGAGCAAGGAACAAATATAGTTTTAATCAAATATAAATCTATAGGAATTAATATTAAACAAAATCTGCTGACCAAAAGTTCGCGTGCTCTCACTTATTCTAATTTATGACCTTACGACCTTGAAAACTTTGAATATTTCCTGAAATAACATTGGAGGAACTTAGCAATTCAATCATTCGAATATTTATGTAAAAGAACATAACTGTTTCAAATTTGCTTATAATTGGCCAAATAGTTATGATGTTATTGCAAAATAAACTCCCAGGCTAAACTATTTGAGAGAGAATGTAATGCAATATAAGGGTTTCAAATTTCGTTAGAATCGGCCAAATAGTTACGATGCTATTGCTCTCCCAAAAATAACTCCCTGGCTAACCTTGGGATGACTTGAGCAATTATATCATTCGAAAGAAAGTGTAAAACAACATAAGAGTTTCAAATTTCGTTAGAATAGGCCGAACAGTTATGATGTTATTGTAAAACAAATAATTCTAGGGCTAACCTTAGGAGGAGTTTGGCAACTAATCATTGGAAAGAGTATGTAAAACAACATAATCGAATAAACGGAAGGATAAATCGGATTTTAATTTCTTATAACATAGAAAGCGGTTGGAATTTTTTTTTACGTGCGTTAGCTTACAATTTTTTTATTCAATATGTTCGCTTCCTAATAGCATCTTTTCTTACAGGTGCGCGCATATCTATTGGTAGTACATCTCAAATTTTGTAATTTACCAATTTTTTTACGTTACTAGTTAAAAATGTATATCTTTATACTATATTTAATTATATTAGCCTAAAATCAATACATTATAATGTATAAAGGATAATAAAACAAATTTTAAAAAATGAACATGGTGTTTATTAGAAAAACACAAGAAACAAAAGTATTGGCAACATTCCTAAATATTACATATATATTATTGGCAACTATAAATTAATAATTTAGCTACAATCACAGCAATCAGACGCTTCTTGTAGGTATGAACAAGTTTTGCAAGTTTTAGTATGAATTTTACTCCACTCTTCCACTGCCAAAAGCCTTCAACACTGCGCTACTGCTTGATGACCTCTTATCAACAGGTAACTTCAGTTCTTTCCCTAAATTTTCAATCGGATTTAAATCTGAACTTTGAGAAGGCTATTTCATGACTTTCAAGGGTTTATTTTCAAAATATTTTAGCATTGATTTGCTTATGTGCTTGGGATCATTATCATGTTGGAAGACGAACCCTCTACCAAGACTAAGCTTTCACGCAGATTGTTTCACATGTTTATCACCCAAATAGAGCCAGTACTTGCAGCAGCAAAACACCCCTACAACATGATGGAACCTTCTCCGTGTTTGACAGTAGGTATGATGTTCTTCTCCAGCAGAACTTCTCCAGATTTTTCCCAAACGTAATGGTGGTCGTTTATGCCTAACAGCTCGAGCTTAGTCTCGTCTACTTCAGTGTCAAAAAGATGTTCTCTGGCAAACTCTAAACGTCTCTTATTGTGAACCGTCTTCAACAGTGGTTTCCTCCTTGGTACCCGTCCATGGAGACCCTCAAGGTTCAGGTGATGTCTCACTGTTGACACATCCACGATTGTTCCACTGCTAGCCAGATTTGCTCTTAATTTCGTGGGAGTGACTTTTGGATTCTTGTTGACAATTCGAACGCACATCTCTGACAGGTAATTTTATTGGTCGCCCTTTCCGCACGCGATTAACAATGGTCCTATCAGCCCTAAATTTTACATTAATATTCCTTACAGCTAAAATGGGGATATTGAAACTTGGTGAAATTCTTCTATATCCATTTCCTTGGTTGGGCAGCTAAATTATAGGCTTCTTATATGCTTTCGAGTCTTCGGATGTCTTCACCATGTTGATATTACCAAATTATTGTAGAGATGATTCTTCCGCCATGTATAATACCATAATGAACACCTACAAAAGTTAGCCGTTCAAGTAACCTGCTGTCCTGGATTAGTCTAGAATATCCCAACAATCATTCTCGAACATTTTTTACCAGTAATTTTAATAATTTGATTTGTTAAATCAGTATTATGTAAGCGTTGCCAAGACTTTTTCTTCCTGTGTTTTTCAAATAAACACCTTTTTTAATGTTAATAATTTGTTTTATTGTCATTTATAAATTATAATATATTGATTTTAAGCTAATTTAAGTAAATATAAGAATAAATATGTACATTTCGAACTAGTAAAATATAAAAAATTCGTAAATTACAAAATTTGAGTTGTGTTGCCAATAGATATGCGCGCAACTGTATTTTAAATGCAGCTTTAGGCGTATGACTTTTTAGCTCCTTTGTTCGGCTTCCTGTCTGCTCGAGATACTTTCAGTTCTACATCTTATTCATTCGACATCCTGTCTGATCGGCATCTTGCAGGCTCAGCATCTTGTCCGTTCGGTAAACTGTCTTCATCTTGTTGTCCTTCCTTCGGAATAAATGCATTCGGCATCCTTTCCGCATACGTATAAATGTAGGGTATGAACTCTATAATGAATAAATGATTACTTACTTCATCAAAAACTAGACGATGTGAAACGTGAACAAACTATCGTACACCTAATTTTAAATAAATAAGTGAGGTAAAATTCTTAAGAGTGTTTAGAATGTATACACGTTGGAAAAACACGTGAACATCGTTCGTATCATAAATAGAATAAAATTTCATATTTTTAAACCTCTACATGTGAACTCTGATTTTTTTTCATTTCAAATATTTAATTTTTTTCTTTTGAATGTCTGCATAATACTTTTAATTTGTAATGAAATTTTTAACATGCAAACTCCCTCTCCATAATGAAAATATATTATGTTTATTTCGAAATTAATTTTTCACTAAAAATAACGAAATATTAACGCTAAGTTCCTATAGTTTATAATAGATAAATTCAGGTGCCATAGAAAAATAATGAAATTAAAAAGTAGATAAAGAAACCCAATTGATTTTTAATTGTTAGACACTATAAATAATCTCTGAAATCGAATCCAAAACCTAATTATCGTCGCCTTGTCAAATGAAAAATAAAACAGCCAAAGGAAACTATGAATAGGAACTACCATCTTTGTAAAAACAAAAGATCAATCGACTTTATGGATATTTATATAGTTGTAATCCAATTCCTAAAAGAAATAGCATTGCTGAGGGTAATTACCACATTATAAGGTCATTTAATGAATATTTTTATTATCGATAATACAAACAACTTACAATGCGAGAAATTAAGAACTTCAATGAAGGCAGTACAATTTCAAGAGTTGACATAACTGGGACGGTGGCGCCATTGTTTCTTGCCCAGGACTCCACCTTGAAAGGTATTGCCTTCGAACGGTAACTGAAGCTTCTATAAAACCGACAGCATAGATTCTACCTCTTGGAGCACACGTCCTGTCATGCAATCGCATTGCCGATGCACATAAATGGCTCAAATTCGAAAAGGATGTCCGCTTTCAATCCTTCTCCCTCTTTTTTAAAGCCAGAGGTGCTCTTGCGATCGATGCATCTGTCTACACGACCGAGTTGCTTGTCATGCAAAAGCTGATACGTGACCTTACTGGCCGGCCCAATGTCTAAGATAGGAATGTAATTTATATTATCTCATAAATCGCCCTTATTGACCACCAAACGAAAACCCCCTTTTCGCAATATTGCAGCAGCCAAGGCTGCTGCGAATAGATAGAATGTAGAGAGTCTCTCCTTCTAGGTTAGTGGGCATGGAGAGATTGCAAATAATATGTGCAACGGTAAAGTTCCACACAGTCTACATGGACTGAGCGACTTGACAAGTCCTTTGTTTTTTGGCACTGTAAATAAATACGAATCGTTGTTAATTTTCCTATGGATATAACTCACAATCCTTCGACTGCTTTAGGTGATTTTCTTTCGCTTAGAAATCACACGCACTCGCGTAACACATTGCCATTTAATGTATTGCTCTCTTCAAACTTACCCTTGCAATTGCTTGGTCATCCCGAGTGTCCGGCACTTTCTTCTTGAATGTTCAATTCTGGTGAAGCTTAAAGCGACTCATATTTCTGGCACCAGACCGAACGGGAAATCTACCGTTCGTACCTTTCACTCGACACAGATTCGTGCACAACCAACTGTAGCATTATAGAGTTTCTGGTCGATATAGGCCCCTGAATTAGTATCTATGAATTTGGAGATTGGTTGCACGCTCAGGCACCAGAGGAAAGTGGCCGCTTTTCGATGTCTTTGCCAGACTTTGTAGTTTTTTACCTCTTTGAGTGTTGTTCTTATGTTTTTCATCATTGTTGTTTTAGTTTAGATTTCGTTATATTTTTGTTTTGTATAATTAATTTAGTCTAAATATAGAATTTAGAATATTTTCGGCTGCTATGTTCTTGCTAGCAATCGCCAGATGAGTACTATATTATAAAAAATATATATTGTCGTAGAATTGCTCATAGTCTGGTCAAATAATTATTATAGTCCTTGATCTGGACACACCACTTTTGTTTAAGTCGGTGGTATTGATCCTATGACTCAATCCTACGATTATATATATATATATATATATATATATATATATATATATATATATATATATATATATATATATATATGATTCCTACTGAACGTGCGAAAGCTGGTTAGAGGCGTGTTGTGCCGTAGCCAAAATTCTCACTATAAAAGTCCCACTTGTTACTGGGGGGAGGTTTGTGATTGTTGAATTCTAAAAGTGCATAATACAGGTTGGATAAATCAGCCGAAGGGATGCTTAATTAAAGTCTTGCCAACGGTACGTGAAAAGGAGAGGAGCCACAAATAAACACACGCTCTCAAAATATACTTGACTTTACACAAATATAATAATTAGCAATAGTTAACAGGCAAAATTAAGAATTAAATATTAAACACTGACATTAAGCGTCTAGATTTATAATGACTCAATGGGAGTATCAATCACGGTTAATTAAATAGGTAATTTAAGAATAGAGGGACACTGGGTTTACAGATTACCATTAATTGATGGATTGGAGAGACGACTACTCAGGTCCAGACGGGGTGGTTCGGGTGGCGTTAACACGAGTTCTCGGGGAGAGGAGGGATAATACGACGGGTTCGGGCTGCTGACTGCAGTTCCGGTTAGTTCACTCCTAACTGGATGTGACACTAACAAATAGTAACTTTCAGTAACTATTTGAATGTACCTTTTTTTACTCAAGTTACGTTGAGCAACAGAGCGTACTCTTTTAGTCACAGACTCTGCAGGGCGGGATTTACTTCCAGGAACACTTTGAGATAGTGACCAAGTTGACTCAACGGCGCGTTGGTAGTCGATACGTTACGGCAACGACTCTCGTTCAACGTGAGGATTACGCGAGTAGATTAGGGACACTGCTGTAGAGGGGTAAACGGCGAGGTTATTTATATCGCGGATTGTGGAAAATCGAGAGAGAGATGCCATTCAGCGCCTTCTGGACAATCTCCATGGTATCATAAAGAAAGCAAATAAGATCTAAACTTCTTTTTGAGATAGGCGTTCTTTCGTCCGACTTCCTGTCGCCAGTTGGGGAAAGGGTGGGGGGAGAAGAGAGAGAGGAGACAAAGGTCAACTCAAACGACAAATTTCTTTCGTTCCCACGATGGTCTGGCGGCATGTGAATATGTACGTTCCTTGCCCTCACATGCCTACCTATTTTGAGGGACATTATTCTGCCATGAAATAAGGAATAATGTCATTATCTTCATCGACTCAAACAATTGAGTCGGTAATTTTATCAAAACCGTTAGGAATTTACCTTAGTATCTAATGGCTACAAAATACTACTGCTACGTCAGTTTCTGTAATTTATATATAGAAAACAAAACAAAACACATACGGAGTACTGGCAAGAAATAATTATTAATACAAAGAGATACACACAAAAAATAAATAATTGACTATTAATCGCTATCTGAAATTGGGTTTCTCGAAAGGCTGTCTGCGAGTACATTGTCAGACGCTTTTAGATACCTGATTTCATAACGGTACTCCGCTAGCAATAATGACCAGCGCATTAGCCTACCGCCTCGGTTTTTACAAGTTTTTAAGTAAGCTAACAAGCTATGATCAGTCTCTATGAGTAATGGATGACCTACCAGATACATCCTAAATTTTGTAATCCCCAAAACAATCGCTAGAGCTCCTAATTCTACCGTAGCGTATGCCCTTTCACGAGCCGTCAGTCGGCGACTCGCATAGCTTATAGGAGTGGGTTCTCGGTCCTCGTCGATTGGAGTAATACGCAGCCAATACCCAGTTGGAAGGCATCTGTCCTTACGACAAATTTCTTGTGTGGGTTCGGCAATTTTAAGATTGGGGTGGAGACTAGCTACTCTTTAAGTTCCTTAAAGTGCGCTTCGGCGTCGGGGTTACACTGGAGGGGGTCTGGGAGTTTCTTTTTTAGCAGATCGCTTAGGGGAGCTGCTACAGAAGCGAATAGGGGTAAAAGCGGCGGTAAAATGACGCAGCACCGAGGAATGACCGTAATTGCTTCTTGGGGTGCGGTAGGGGCATATTTACAATAGCCTTTTCCTTCTCTTTCTGTGGGGCGAGATGACTTTCGCCTATTTTAAATCTAAGGTATTCTATGGATTTATAAGAAAAATGGCATTTTTAGGGTTTAATAGTTAAGCCATGTTGCTCTTAGCGTTCTAAAAGCGGGCAGAGGGACAAGATATGGTCGTTCCATGAACGTGTAGCAACATACACGTTATCAAAATAAAAAGAAACGTTTTTTAAACCCTCTATTACACGGCGCATTATGTGGTTGTAGCTACTGCAGGCCGTGACTAGGCCAAAAAGAAGACGAGTGAATTCCGTTAAACCTTTGTCTGCAAGAAAGGCTGTTAGTTTCCTTGCTGATGCCTTCAGGGGGATCTGATAATAGGCCTTACATAGGTCTATCTCAGTGATGTAGGCGGCTCCTTCAAAGAGATGTAAATTTTGGTCAATTAGGGGGAGAGGCTCGGCGTCGAACACGGTGACGGTGTTTAACTTCCGAAAATCGACGCACATCCTAAAGGACTGGTCTGGCTTGCGGACCATGACTATTGGGGAACAGTAGTCGGACGTAGATGGCTCGATAATCCTTAATTGCAAAAGATTGTCGACTTCCTCATTGAAAGCGTCTCTTAGGTGCACCGGTACAGGATAGGGCTTACATCGCACCGGTTCGAGCGTAGTGAGGGCGATATCATGTTCAAACTGAGTCGAGCATCATGGGGACTCGGAAATGACGTCACTAAATTCTTCCAAAAGCGCCATCATTTGGTTCCTTTGTGCAGGGGTGAGGTTGGAGTTCACATCCAACTCAAAAAAAGGTTCTTTTATGGGTGGCAGCTTGGACGGGAGGACGGGGAGGGGACAATCTTCGCTTGACTCTACGCAAATCGAATTAACAATATTTACTGGGTTGTTTTGGTGGACGGCGTCAATTACCCTTTCTTCGTCGAAGGCGACTATATTGTTTACACAGGCCCGTCTATGATACTTTTTTAGCATGTTTATGTGATATAACTTATCACCTGTGGGTGTCTATATAGCGTAATCGACCGATCCGTGGGTTTTCTGAACGGGGTAGGGGCCTTTCCATTGGGAGATAGGTTTATGGGAATCCGAGGGGAGTAAGAGTAGAACTTCATCTCCAGGCTTCAGTTTTCTGTGTTTGGCGTTTAGATCAAAGTATGTCCGATACTTTTCCATATTAATTTCGGAATTTCTAACTGCTATGTCAGAACACCTTTTTAATCTTACCCTTAGTTCGAGGATGAAGGAATAAGTGTTCTTTAATTCTGGACACAAACGTGAATTTGTCCATAACTCCTTCAAAATACTGAGGGGACCCCGCACGTTTCTCCCGTACAGGAGCTCAAATGGGGAAAATCTGATGGTCCTATGGGGAATTTCGCGGCATGCGAATAACGCAACTGGCAAATATCGGTGCCATTCTTGGGGTTGTTACATGCAAAGCTTCTTGAAGACGCTTTTCAAGGTCGCATTGAACTTTTCTCACATGCCGTTGGCGCTCGGATGGAATGGGGTGGTAAAAATAGGTTTAATTTGGAGCAGGGTGTTCACGTGTTCCATAAGCTCAGAGGTAAACTGGCGGCCTATATCTGACAAGATTTCTTTGGGCAATCCTACTCGAGAAAAAATAGAAATAAGGGCTTCAGAGCACGAGATACTATCGATCCTTTTTAGAGCGACAGCGTCTGGAAATCGGGTAGCGCAGCCTATCAATGTTAGTACATGCGTATGACCTTCAGCGGAAGGGGGGTGAATTGGTCCGATGAGATCGATGGTGACTCTCGAGAAGGGCTCCGAAATGACTGGGGTTCTTTGCAGGGGAGCTGGGGCTATTCGACCTTTTGCAATGGTTTTCTGGCACAAGTCGCACGTTTTGCAGAATTTTGCAATATCTTTGGCTGCACCGGGCCCAAAAAAGTATTTAAATACTCGCTGAGAAGTCTTGTTATGACCAAAATGACCGGCCATGGGACTTTCATGTGCTACTCGCAGGATTTGGTCTACATGTGTTCGCGGAATCCACATGACCTTGGAAGGTGGGTCTGACTCAACTCGTGAGGTGCGAAATAGAAGGGAGTCGTTAATGATGTACCTTATGGGTCGGTTCCGTCAAACAATCACCTCTTCGTTCTTTCGGGCCCTTTCCCAAAGGGATTGAAGTAAAGGGCAGCTCTGCTGAGCTATGAGGAATTGTGCATTACTCGTTTGGACCTCTAAAGGGGCTTCTTGGGTGAACAGGTGCGTTGGAGAAGAGGCCTCGCGGCTAGCTTGCGCTCGAGTGACGACAGCTTGAGTCACTTCACTCGGGGAGAGTAGTGCGCTCTGGCTAATGAGTACCGAGCAAAATTTGATAGGGGCTGCCACTACGTCGGCCAAACCAGTGAAATATTTACACTGTACATGGCAGCGGATTACCGGGAATCTATTTTCTCGAACAAAGAAGTCGTGTACAATTGCGTACTTCTTATGTTAGGGGTCGACAGGGGGAAGCAATTTGTCGGACACCACAATGCATGTGCACCTGGTGTCTCTGACGAGGGTCGACACTTTACAGCCATTGATTGAGCTGGTTTCGAAATTTAGTCCTCCGGGGGAACTCTTGTTGAACAGGAAGTTCACTTGAAATTCCTGTGGGGATGGAGACGAGGGGGATGACGTAAGCGTGGCCGGCTGTTCCGAGGGAAAGGTAGCAGTTATTTGGTGGACTTGTTGGCTCTGAGTGGGACGTAGGCAGGAATTCTGTACACATTGGGACTTATAATGGCCGGGGGAACCGAAGGAGTAGCATATAACCTGCTTATTCTGGTGCTGGTTATTGTAGGAGGTATTGAAGACTGGGGGTTTTCAGTCTTCATGGGCTACAAAAGGCTTATTATTTGGCCTGAAAGGGGCTGTGGTCCTTATCAATGAAGGGGGTTTCCTTTGTTGGGACTTCCATTGACTAAATTTATTCTTCGGGGACAGGGGACTATTCTTCCAGGTATCCTGTTGGTATATGCGATGATTTGTCGCATGGAGATCAGCTTCCTCGAGGCATTCTTGAAAGGTAGACGCTCGGCGGTCTTGCACGAATGCTCAGATCTCCTGGGGGAGGGTGGACAATAGCTGGTCTTTTAACATAAAGTCAATCCGGGCCTCATACTCCGATTCGACTTTGGAGGATTCTAACCAGAACTGGAGGTTTCGCTTCAGGATATATCCAAAATGTCGGTAAGTTTGACCGGGCTGGATTTTAGCCGATCTAAACTTAGCGTGGTAGAACTGATGGTTCAAGATGAAGGCGCATAGCAATTCGGCCTTCAAGGTGCTATAGACTATGTAGCTTCGTGTGGTAACAAGATAAAAATTTCTCTTTAGCGCAGACTGAGTAATGGGAGCAATCTACTTACTCCTTCGGATTCTAGGGCCCATCCGTTTACCTCGAAGATCTTTGCAAAATGTGTGAAGTATGAGCACAAATCTTCTTCGTCTCTATATTGGGAAAGTTTAGTAGCGGGGGCCTGGGGTTGATGATAACGGGATCCAACAGAATTGACTTCAACTTGGTCTCTGCTTAATTCCCTTTCATGTTTTCGATTCCTTTCTCTTTCTTAAAATTCTAACGCTTCTTTTCTTACTTCCATTTCTAACAATTCTTTTCTTCTCTTTTCTTCCAATTCTAACTCTTATTTTCTTCTCCTTTCTTCTAATTCATCTTTTCTCTCTTCCATTTCACGTGCACTCTCCACTAGCTGTTCGCTTTGGACGAATTGTTTTAGTTCCTGACCTGTGAGACCGAGAGCTTGTCCTTGCTTGACGAAAAATTCCAACGATTGTGAAGCCATTGCTGCTCTTGCTGACGCAACTCGTGACTCACGAAAGAACTTCCGCACCTGGTAAGAGAATTAGAAGCTGCGATTGTTCCTAACCGATACAATCTAATAATTAACCCCAAAATAACGAATATTATCCTAGCTTTGTTTTTGCTATCTGGAAAGGGTTATTAATGGTTATTATTTATATTCCTTCGGGGAATAGACTCTAATTATTAAAATTTACGTTAGTTTATTTGGGATTCCTTGGACGTTAGCAAGTTTTAGGCTATATGAGTTTGCTTAATCCAAATTTTAAACCCTTAAAGCTGACACCACTTGTATATATGTCGTAGAATTGCTTATAGTCTGGTGCAATAATTATTCTAGTCCATGATCTGGACACACTGCTTTTGTTCAAGTCGCTGGTATTGACCCTATGACTTAATCCTACATTCATATATACATATATAATTCCTACTGAACGTGCGAAAGCTGGTTAGAGGCGTGTTGTGCCGTAGCCAAGATTCTCACTATAAAAGTCCCACTTGTTACTGGGGGCAGGTTTGTGATTGTTGAATTCTAAGAGTGCATAATACAGGTTGGATAAATCAGTCGAAGGGATGCTTAATTAAAGTCTTGCCAACGGTACGTGAAAAGGGAGGAGCCACAAATAAACACACGTACTCAAAATAAACTTTCCTTAACACAAATATAATAATTAGCAATAGTTAACAGGCAAAATTAAGAATTAAATATTAAACACTGACATTAAGCGTCTAGATTTATAATGACTCAATGGGAGTATTAATCACGGTTAATTAAATAGGTAATTTAAGAATAGAGGGACACTGGGTTTACAGATTACCATTAATTGATGGATTGGAGAGACGACTACTCAGGTCCAGACGGGGTGGTTCGGGTGGCGTTAACACGAGTTCTCGGGGAGAGGAGGGATAATACGACGGGTTCGGGGCTGCTGGCTGCAGTTCCGGTAAGTTCACTCCTAACTGGATGTGACACTAACAAATAGTAACTTTCAGTAACTATTTGGATGTTCATTTTCTTACTCAAGTTACGTTGAGCAACAGAGCGTACTCTTCTAGTCACAGACTCTGCGGGGCGGGATTTACTTCCAGGAACACTTTGAGACCGAGACCAAGTTGACTCAACGGCTCGTTGGTAGTCGATACGTTACGGCAACGACTCTTGTTCAACGTGAGGATTACGCGAGTAGATTTGGGACACTGCTGTAGAGGGGTAAACGGCGAGGTTATTTATATCGCGGATTGTGGGAAATCGAGATAGAGATCCCATTCACGACAATTCGCTTATCGCAGTGCCTTCTGGACAATCTCCATGGTATCATAAAGAAAGCAAATAAGATTTAAGCTTCTTTTTGAGATAGGCGTTCTTTCGTCCGACTTCCTGTCGCCAGTTGGGGGAAGGGTGGGGGGGAAGAAAGAGAGGAGACGAAGGTCAACTCAAACGACAAATTTCTTTTGTTCCCACGATTGTCTGGTGGCATGTGAGCATGTACGTTCCATACCCTCACATATATCATTGTGCTGAGATGGCATTTACTTATATCTCTTCGGAACATGTTATTACAAATAAAACAGATGTTAGTATTTTCACATTAAAAGCTAAAGTTTATCATGAATTGTACTTCAGAGTAGAAAGGATTCTATTAATTAAGGGTATTGCTAGAAGTTTGAAAATGAATAGACTTTGCTTACCTTACTTAACCTTTCTTGATTTAAGTTAGGTTGTTACATTTTCAGATTTTTTAACATTTTAAATGTTAAAAGAGCACTATTTAACAATGTCAAATAATAGAACGAATGCGTTTAATTATGGAGAGGGGGGGAGACAAAATTTAAAGTTATTTAAGAAGACTAATGATTATAAGAGTACAGTATGCTTGAAAAGGTTACCGAAATTTTAACTTATTTAGTTTACGTATGATTAACTGACTTTACAAACTAAAATTTTGGAGCATTTGAACATGTTTGCCAAGTCTTGCTTTTTAAAATCCTCTCCCAACAATCATACTGGGAGTGGTAGGGTAAAATCATCACGTGGCTTTTTCAAGTAAATATGACTCTATGATAAATATGTAGCTAGGAATTTTGCGTTTAAATAAAAAATACTATTTTTCCGTCAATAAAATGCTTTGATGAAATTAAGAGTATGCAATGCAATCTGGTGTCAATATATGCAAAGGAAATTGTAATAGGAGTATACGGCCAGGGAGGAGCACAAAATATTAAACCCTGAGCTTGTTCATATATAGTGCTCTAAATTACTTTTACTAGCTTCGATTGGTTGTAAGGGTCTTGGCTTTAAATTAGAACCCAAGGACTAGGTAGATGCTTCTCCATATGGTATATTGAATCAGTTAATGTATATAGACCTCTACGGTGATTTTATGTTCACACTTAAGTGTTAAGATATAGTTTATTAATTTTTATATATCCCAGGTTTTGGAATAAATCGTAACTATTCCCAGGTCATAAAAGATTGTTTCTGGTGGTCAGGATTCCTTGTCAGTTTTTGCAATTTATTGTTTTCCTTACTACACTCCATGTTAATATCTGTGCAACCTTTCACCTTTATCAGCTTTGGAATCTGCCATTAACAATGATGGGAATTTCATCAAATTCAAACGTTTCAAATCAATATAGTGTAGAAAAGGGTGCATTACATATGTTACAGGATTAAACCACCAACTACAACATGTTAGTACAAAATAAGCACTGCTACTTAGGACAATTCGTACAGGAACGGAATATACCCCCCACCCCGACTTTAAAGCACCCGACTTTAAGAAATGAAATGAAATTCCCATCATTGTTAATGGCTCTTCAAATCATTAGTATTACGTTAGCAATTATCAACTATTTAATACCTATTTCCTTGCTAATATATTTGTTTAAAACTTTACAGTCGCGGACAATTGATCATAGATAATTAATCTTTTTCCCACCTCCGAATTCTTTAAATATCTTTTGACCATTGAGTAAGCAGTGTGTGTGGCTGGTTATTTTCTTCACAATTAAGTAAAGGCAGGAGTTCCTATCTCAAAATTAATTTTATCTTTAAACAATTAATTTAAAAAATATTAAGAGAGTTTCGAACGTTTGGGGCTGTACCACGGTCAACCTAACTTTTAAATCATAAAATAATGGTTTCATAAATGGCAATCGTATGAAATATTGCGTTGAAATCGAAATACTGTAAGGGCATCTAGATATTTCTCGACAGAAATTCTCAAGTGCAAGATGTTTGCTTTCCATTAATTTTTAGTTTTTCTGCAAACTTCTACTCTCTTTTATAATTTATTAGGACACTAGACAAAAATGTTTGTAAATCACTTGGCATAACTAGGTTAGGATACTTGATTCCCACCTTTTGTCTAGATATTTTGGGGTATAGACTGTATTGCACTTAAACATAAGATGGAAAACAAATGATACATATTCTTTTCAACATTAAATTTATTAAAGATTATACCTCTATCTCCCCTTTAAATAAAATATTTTTCGGGAAAAATTAAAATGAAGTAGATAAGTGAGGAAAGCTGACCTGACGTTAAAGGAAAATGAGATTATAGTTATGGATATGTAAAAAATGAGGATAACCACGCCTTTGAAATCTTTGCAAGAGAGGTTGAATTAAAAAGTCCGTAAAGCAAATCATCAAATGAGGGAAGTTTGGTTTATTAATTTAATGCGAAATAAACGAGTGTAAGTTCCTGCTGATCGCTTATAAAGAGAGGATTCTAATAAAATTAAATGATGTGAAATCGTGTACAAATCTTCTTGCACTCATTGTGGCCCGGAGAGCACTCGCGAGATGAGATATTTAAGAGAAAAAGAAAAATTCCAGATTTCAGTTGCAGCACAATTACCATTCATAAACCTAACACAAAATTTTCGCACTGGGAGCAAGTGGCACTGTGTGGAAGGGAGAAACGCTAAACCAGCGAAAGCCGACACGGTTAGGCTCTGTTTACCATCTTTGATATTTTTTTCTCCTCCCCTTCCAACCTGAGTCACATGAAAAGATTACTTTGATTGTTTGGAACAAGAGGCTACATCCCAAAATAAATAAAAGCAGGTGACGGACGCAATGGTGTGTTTTATTTTAAGGAAACTGAGGAAAGTACTCTAAAGGACAAGGCAAGTTGCTTCCTGTATTTGACTTGGAGGCCGCTTTTCACTTTTCGAATTCCGTCCATGATTAAAAAAACCCTGGCTTTGCAGCTTACATACAAATTTACTTCCTTAGCCCTTACAAATTTTAGACATTGGAAAGTTCAGAAGCCAAAGAGTATCTGAAGGAAGCCTATCTTTACTAATATATATTTAGGGGTACTTGTATTAAACGATAGGTCAGTGGGTAATTTGGATAACCTTTGAAGTGATTCTAAAAACTTAATTATTAGCTGTAGAAGGAAAAAAATATTTGGACACACTTTTATATCCGGAGGGCAATTGCTGCTCAAATTCCATTCAACTCAATATATTATTAAGTTATATGATTTTTATATGTGCTATCCTATTACCATTTTTAAATATTTTCTTCCTATTACTCGTCGGTACAAATAGATAATGGTCAAGTTAGCGTAATTTTTCAGTTTTTGAGCCTGATGATCTCGACAAGCGAGTTCGTGGATCTATTAACTTTACAAGGATGCCGACATCTTCATGAACATCTTTTTGAATAGCATTTTGGACATCCCCCGTTTTGCCAGAACTTTATTTAAGGACCTAAAATAAAGTTTGTGGTGCATTATTCTAATGCAATTAGATATTTCTAGATTTTATAGATGAAAAATGATGCCAATATTCTACAAAATATTTGCTTAACATTTTCATTAAAGTTAAATGGGTTGTAGGTAATGGCGATGCAGTTATCACAGACGAAGTTAAGCCGCCCGCTCTCTCTTTGTTTAGGTTTTGTAAATCTAAATCCTAGCAGCTTTAGGATGGTTCTTTGCATGTCGTGTGTGGAGCTAAATGTTAAAGGAAGTAACCTTACTCTATGGGCATAAGACTAATATGGAAGAAGGAAAAATCGAGAATGAGAGGAGTGCGAATGGATAATAGGTGGGTAATTCTGGGTGTCAGAAAGGTATAAAGAATAAGGAGGTTGTGCCAGAGGATTATCTGTGTTAGTATTAACATGTAATTATATTGAATAAAAACAAACTTATTATTAAGTTATTTGGTCATCGGTCCCTTTTGCTTTACTATACAAAACTACCTCCCTTGCCTACTACTCCCTTGATATTTACTCTTACATACAGTGCTCACCTAAATTCCCTCCCGTGAGCACCCACTATACCCTTGCATAAAAAAAGTATACATACATGGTAAATTATATTGCTAAATTCCCTACCCATCTGAAATTCTAGCCTCTTTCCATTATCTCGCTGGCTAAATTCTCTGCCTTAATCTGTGACAAGATATTCCCTATCTTCTTTTGCATACCCTCTGCCTCTATTCATCGGACCCGAGTAACTCCCATTTTCTTCTATATCTCTATTATTCTCTGAGCAATTACATTCCTTCCTCCTCTCTTCGCAAAATTATTTCTTCTTTACACATTTACACCTTTTAGACTTAAAATTTAAAAATTTGTCTCTCATATTAAAAAATTGTACTTCAAATTTTAAGAGTTGACCTTCAGATTAAAATAGATGGATTTTAAATAAAAAATGTTTACATTCAACTCATAAAGCTGACTTTAAACATAAAAAAGTGAAATCCAATTTAAAACAAATGAAATTCAATTAAAAAATATAATATTATCTGAATGTGTGTAACTTCAACAGCACCAATTGCGCCACCAACCTACGCATAAATAACCTAGTATTTTCACATCTCTGGCACTTATTTATTCATGAAATACAATTTTTTACACATAAAAACATTCGTAAGAGTCTTATCTACAGTGATACTTAACAAATTCGTTTGTAGTGATACACTGCTTCAAATTAGAAAACAAAATTCTTCATCAGTCATCTTCCGAACGTTTCCAACATTTTGGCCAACACTCTACCGTGAAGTTCTTCTCATCATATCCTCATTGGCAGCTCTTTCGCACCCTTAGCAACGTTGTTATACATAACTCAGCTCTTAATAAATCAATTGAGTATTTTTTCAAATACTGCACTGGAAAAATATTTTATAATGCAAAATTGCAATACTGGTATTTTTTACGTGTATAAAATTAAGAGATCTCTGAAAAACCGAAATAATATCCTGTAAAAAGATAAAAGTATCTGAAATAAAAGATAGGCTCAGCACTAACTCCAGTTCGCAAGGCTTGAAGAAGGGAAGCAAGAAACGACCTTACACAACATGGTCAACCAAAGTGAGAACATTGGGCGGTGAAATGGCACAATATCTTCAAAAGCCTCGGCTCGACTCCATACCCGAATGTGGGGGACAATGCATTTATTCTATTTTGAAAATCAACTTTTTAAATATTTAAAATATGAAATCTAGGTTTTGTTAAAATGAAGGTCAACATTTTAAATTTCAAATCCAAGTATTTTAATTTGAAAGTCAGCTTTTTTAAATATGAAGTTCAACCTTGAAAATATTAAAGTCAACTTTTAAAATTTGAAGTTCATTTTTTTTTAAAATATGAAAGTCAATTTTTAAAAAGTTGAAAGAGAACTTTTAAAATTTAAAGTTCCTTTTTTAAATTTAAGGGTGAAAGGGTGTTGATTCATAGCGACTATTCTGCAATGCCACTTTATGTGTGTACTTCTCTCTAAAGTTCATGTTATTTTTAACACCACCATTTTTTCTGGAATAGTAGCATGTCCATTCAAACACGCCTCTGCCTGTGCTTACAAAAAAACCTCGAATCTAACCAAAACGACCAAGCAACCTATCGCCTTAACCCAAACCTCATTCCTTCCAAAAGAACTTGAACTTTCTTTTCAGACGGATTCTAGATATCCTTTCCTTCAGCGTCCAATAGTTCTTCTTGTTTAATTTTAAGTCAAGACACAAAAATGAATCTCTTCTTCAACATATAATGGACATCCTTCTGCTTGCGGCTGACTCAAGTCAGCCTTCCATTATGCTACTTGTGGATCTCTCGGCAGCAATTGTAACTGTTTAGCCAAACTCTTCTTCTTCACCAGTTCAGGGAATTCCTTGATGTCTCCGAAACTGCCCTCCTTATCAATCTATATTTATTGGTAATGATATATCTAGGCTGGTAGTAGCTCTCCTTCTGCAATGAAAGCTAATATACTTATTGGAGCTCCAAATACGATATGGTTCTACAGGTTTTACTGTTCCGCAAGTTCGTTTCTTAGGTCCGCTGACGTTTTAAATTTAATTTCCTCTTCCTGTTATTCTTAAGCGTTATCTTAGTCTATCATTTCATTTTTTATGCTAATGGCATTCAAATCTTATCTTATCATCTCTCCCTCTCATTTGCTTGCACTTTTAAAAACCTATTAACTGATTATAACAAACTAAAATACTGTGAGGCAACATTCTGTATCACACCTATAACAAAAAAGCCATGTAACTATTAAACAATCCTGCTGACGAGAGTCTCTACAAAGATATTGAACCTTATTCCATCTTTGGCATCTTTCTTGGCCCATTTTCTTATACAGTTAAAAAAAACTTGGTGTCCGCTTTAAAAGTTGCCCGCCGAAACTCATTTATTTAACGTTTGTAAATTCTTGTTTATTTCGGAATTTCAAACGCATCCGTTCCTATTTTGCATACGACTATTTGAAATTGTCCTTCAAGCTGTCTTTAATTCCCTCTGTGACTACTTTAATGTCCGTCTCGCTGGATCATATGCTACCAGGCCTCGACCTTTCAAACTGCTTCTAAATTGAGTGCGCGTACTACTCTCTGCCCTGGCCACTTTTCTCATGTAACTCTTCTGTTTCGCAAAATTCACTGGTTCCATATTCGATCCAGAATTATCTTTAATCCTTCTTTTTACCCATAAGATCTTAAATGGCTTAGCTCCATCGTACATGTCTTCCTCACTGACCCGATCTCCAGCCTAAGAAACCCGTGTTTATGCTCTGCGCCCGGATTTATTACCTTCGAATCGTCTGTTCTATATTGGTCTTTGGGCTTTCTCTATATTTTACCCAAAAGGTTTAATGATCAGCCTGCTTCGATACGACCATCACCCTACCTTGGTGACCTAATGCCTGTCCTCAAAAAACATTTCTTCTTTTCTTTACTTTTTCCTTATATGACCTTAAAGTACGCTATACAAAAATTCCTAATATCATTAAAGAAGTTCTTTGATAAAACGCTGGCAGAATGAACACGTTGAATTTGACGTCATTATTTTAATAATTGTAATTAAATAAAAATAATAATGCAGAGAGCAAGAATAAAAATGATTCTTTTAAGAAAATTTTCAATCCCTTACTTCTTCACTCGTGGAACAGGATCTGAATTATGTAAGGTAGGGATGGTTTTCTTTTGTAATTTGGATTTTTCCTAGAACTTCATTCTGGTTTGAAGCCTTTTCCATAGACGACCATGTTTGAAATTTGTATAGAACCAAAGGTTGCTAAAGCATTTTAAAAAGTCCAATTTCTATCCGATCCAAATTTAGCTTTATCCACCAACAAATCATTCCCAACTTGGTTTAAATTCGCCTATAATTGGAAGTATTGGTTTCGGTTTATCTAGAGAAGGTAGCATAAGGTAATGACAAGTATGTTTAATTCACAGTGAGAGCCTTCCATTGTGGGTCATGTAAAGAAATTTTATAACTTTCTTAGAACCAGGAAAGTCCTCATGAAATGGTATTTACACTGATGAAAATGGTGACCAAATTTTCGATTATAAAAAATAATAATTTATTTTAAATTTTTTTTATTTAAGAGACACAATAAAAAATGCAAATGCCGAATTGAAACGTCGGCACGATCTATTTTGGGCAAAAATATAAAGGAAACTGCTAGAATTGCCGAAAATATAATTTTGCTTCTCTCCTGGGAACGTCTCATTTTCTTGAAAACAAAACATCGCTGCATCATAAATTGGAAATCTGAAATTTGGGGTGGGATTAGGGTAGTAACTCAGCATGGCGTAAAGTGGTGTCTATCCTCTACTAAATTGTCAAATATTTCTCAGGTCGACCGAGAAAACATTTTATACCGATGTCCCAATCTTGGCTCTACCATTGGAAAAGATCACTTTCGCGGCAAAGTCCTCTGTGAAAGATGAAGATGACCTTGTTCATTTTTGCTTTCGAGAACCTTAGATTTCTAGGACAACTAGTTCCCAAAACAAAGGGTTGCATTATGTTCCCACAAATGGGGGAGAAGGAAAAGGTGCTCTAAATGCAGTGACACAAAGAAGATGCAAATATTTTAGGCGAAAAAGACAAATTCCAACAGCGAAAGGTTTTATCCAACAGACGATTTTATCGGCAAGTTTTCATCCAGAAACAGTGGAACTATCTTTTTCTTCTATTTCTAGTCTCCTTGATATCAATTGACTCGATTCAATCTATCGAGCCACTTTGAGTACAACGGCAAAGACCTGAGCAGACAACTCTCCTCGCAACCAACATAAATTTTCCGAAACCTTTTATTCATTCCTCATTTCGGGGTGCAATGCAGTGATTCTATTCTAGTCTAAATAAATCTAATTAAGGCCAATAAATATTTTCATAAAAAAATGCAGGAATATGGTCTTAAATGAAGGAATCACAAGAAATGAAAGTAATTATTCGCAATAACAAATTAAGATAAAATGGCTTTTAGGAGTTTTTAAAGTTTGTAAAATTTTTCTTTTTCTTATCTTTTAGATATTATTCTACTATATTTTTATTCTTCGTAATGATATACTAGCGATGTGTTTAGAGTCCATTATCTGACCTTTTTACTAATATTTGCAATAATATTACCTTTTATTTAGGAAGTAACATGGTTTATTTTTCAAGAGGCGGGACAATTTATAGGACATCTTCAGGAAAGTTTGGCGTTCTGCTTAGCTCTAGTGTATTAAATTTTCTGCTACATTAGCATAATTGAACTTCAGATTACCCCAAGCAAACCTTAGCTTTGCCATTTCGACAATCATCACCTTTATATATATATGTATTCTCAAGGGAAAAATTTAATACATATATAAAGTGAGACAAATCACCATATAAACTTTCATAATTTCCATTTAGCATATTTTACATTTTTATAGTAGTACAGAGAACTTTGCTTCATATCTTAAATTACATCTTCGACAAATGCAACTGTTTGTACATACAGTTCAAATCCCGCCGGATGTCATTGGCTTGAGTGGAGAGAGGGTGAGGCTTCCGTGCCTATAGCTTTGTCTCCTCCAGATATCTCCTTCAATTGGTGGGTCGCTCCCAAGCCAAATGATACTGGCTTGGAGGTATGAAACTTTTTTAATTTTAACATTTAACCATTGATGACAACCATCCATGAACGCTATGCCCAATACCTGGTCTTTTAACAGTTACTAAAAAGGATATAATTAGTAATCTGCTTTGAAAAAGGTGAGGATTCGATATTTTACCTTAAATCTCCCCTTGCTTTGTAGACCACCTATCTAACTAACCACTGTGGAGTGTAACTCAATGGTTTGGGCGGTAACCTAGGAAGCCAGGAAAGCATGAAACCACGCGTCTTTTCAAAATCAGGTAAATTTTTCATTAACAAATTTCGATAATAGTGGCAAAATGCAAAAATAGCGCCATAGCGAAGAGTAAAATGCAATACATCAACTACGAGTGTTCCAATAATTATGTAAACAAAATAATTCTTGATAGTCTGAAAGATTAACAAAAATATATCATTAGGAAAAATAAGTTTTATATGAATTTTCTACAAATGGCATTTTAAATGTCCAATTACGCATAGAACATTCAAGTATGGTAATCAACTTCAAAACGGATGTCAAATCGACCACATACTCGTATAATATAAAGCTCACGATTAATCTCCGTTATGTTTGGCCTATTCATTTATAAGCATATTTATTGGATGTCTAAGAAAGTGAGATAGATGTTTTATCTTTTATGATAAAGAAAAAGACATTAGACAAAACGCTTTATTTTACAAAATAGTGTCAATCCCTCTTAAAATAAAAAGATATTTCAAGTACTGGTAAATGAAATTTCTTAGGCATTTTGGTAAATACCTGAAATATCTCTCTGAATCTGTCTTTATCAAAGAATATTCCATAACAATCGCTTGTCAAAAGATAAATAAAAGGTAAGCTGAAGGAGACAAGTCAGTAGAGTGTGACGTATGAAGCAGTAGCTCCCAAGCTGGATTATTCACTTCAACTCGCCCTAAAAGTACGATGTGTTGCGAAGCTGAACTCCTTTGCGGTCTACTCGTATTGGATGGTTTCGTATATTTCCACAAGAACGCTTCAGACTTATGAAGATCACTCCTGTACATCACATTTTTATCTTTGTCAAATCAAATTGGCAATGAAAGAGTCTTGGACAAAGAAGTAGACGAAAAAACGCTGTCACAGGATATTTTTACTATAAAGTTTTTATTTCAAAATCATAATTAAACTTTTATTTTGTGGGGCTGGAAGGATCTCTAATTTTTTAGAAGACTATTTTACAGAATAAATTCAATTGTTTTATTGGTTTTTATTCATCCTGATAGCTTAACACAAGGTCTGCTGACCAAAGTTGCTTTCTCTCAATTAATCTGATTTATGACCTTCAAAACTTTCAATAATTCCCTGGCTAACCTTGGGAGGGTCATGTCAATTATATCATTCGAAAGAAAATGTAAAACAACATAAGGGTTTCAAACTTCGTTAGAATTTGCCAAACAGTTACAACGATATTACCAAAAAAAAAGCGAAACGGAGAGCGACAGACACATTGACTGACTGACCGATTGAAATAGTGAGATATAGAGTTGCACGCGACTAAAAACGAACGCCTTTCTTGGTTCCTGATAAACGGATATCTCATTTGTACAGGTTGCTTGTTAAATCCAAACTTTTAAAATCGGACACCAACCAATGCTGCTTTCATTCACTGTAGATACCGTAGTTTGGATCAAAAGTTAAACATTAGATCTCCTCTGATAAAGAAATGTGCAAATTTGAGTGACTTGTGATTAAACCGTTACCAATTGTTTTATTAAATGTTGGGGATTTTATCACCCTATCAATCTAAAGGAGCAATTACTAGAGAAGCTGAACTTTCTTGGCCCTCCTGAAAAGCAGTTTTCGGACCGATGGAGAGCATTTAGCCTCATCAGCATTTATAACAGGCAAAAATGGATAGGTCTTCGTCAGAGTCCCTTTTTTACTGATCTACAAAGAAATCTTTAATTTATTTATCCATGTGACTTCCGACAGAGACGTTTATTTCCAAATCTGGCGTGAGTTTGTCTACCTCTTTGTCAGGCGATCTTGGAAAAATAGCAAGCTCGATTCCTTTGAGATTTGGTAGAGGGATTGATTTGATTTAGGCAAATTCTCGGTCACTAAGGGACCTCCTTGTCAATGGAAGATTCATGTTTATGAAAGTCGTGTGTCCAACATCGTGATTCCCATGGTTTTTTAATTTGAACTCTCGGAATAACCACCTCTCATATATATTTTCTTTGCTTTACTGAACTACTTTTTTTAACGCAATCCCTTTCATGAACATCTTGTTGAAAAGTCCCTCATTGTTTTTTGTTTTATGTAACTAAAAACTGCGTAGTTTGCCTAATTAACGGATTATTGCGTTACGCCTCACTATACGTCGAAGGCGCATAAGTCCTGATGTTGCTGGTGTGTGAAGTTGCACACCTGAAAAAGAAATTTCCTGCGAACCAAATTACCATTGTGTGGAGTCATGCGTGCTAACCCGACTTAGTAGGGAAGCAGTTGAGGATGATAATCATAATAATTTCTGAGGTACTCAATTGCCATTTCGGAGATTTTCAATTTGCATTATCTCGCCTGGATAACGGCAGGTTTTTCCATTATATAAATCGATAATTTAATAGGAAAGATACACGTTGGAACATTAATATGAATGAAACACGTTAGAATAGGACTATGTTAAAACTTCATATGAATTTCTTTAAATTTATCCTCCCTTTCTGAAAACTTTGGATAAAATATTTGTATTTAGCTCAACTCTCCAGATTAAATGCTAATGCTATTAAATAAATTAACCACTTCTTAAATGAATCCACATCTTTTAAATTGTATACTGATTTTACCCAAGTTTCATTCCTATTTCTCTTTGATCTAACAACTCTCCTCTAAATTTTAGGGTAATTTGTTTCAAATTTCCTATTCATATCTACTAAATCTTGTATCTCTTTCTATAATACTTTTCCCCTGTTCTGATCCTATTTTCATAGCATAACGTGCTGCTACTTGTAGTCAGTCAATGGAGAACCAATTAAACATGAAGACCAAGGCCTCTTCTAAACTAGGTCATTAACAGTAACCAATTCAACTCCTAAGAGGCACGAAGCTAAATGATTGGCGTCTAACAATGTTGGAAAGAGATCAACACCATGCATTTTTAACATCAAACTTGTCGGTAAGGTCTCTTTAAAATCATTGATTTTTTGGAATTATGGCAATTATATCACTTTTCCTTCGATACTTTTGCATTTAAAAGAGATACAGGTTATATATGGACTCCTTTTTGATGTCTAAGAGGGAAGCTAGACGAGCTGTCACTCGTAAATATCACCAATACAACCCTAATAGTGGTATTGAGATATACAGTAAGCTTCTTCCCCTGGCCTTATTTCTGTCTTCTCAGTATGGATTGCTACCAGTTTACCATCCTTTGCTCTCCTTAAGCTTTGTATCTTCCACAGTTTCTTCAAGTTCTACTATATATATATATGGATACCTATTGCATATATTTTATCCGTGCCTGCGATGTTATCTTCGGACTCTGCATTAAGAGAGATTGCACCACACATTTCCTATAAATCATATGATCAGTATTAAATAAAACAACTTGGCCATAAATATTGGAAAATACTCACAAAATAGATTTTCTAAATATAAAATAGAAAAACATTCAATAAAAATATATAGCAAATGATATTCACAAAATAATAAAAATGTTCTATCATTCGGCTTAAAATCGATGATAATATATTGGCCGAAATTTAAGAAGAAAATATGTTGATAAAAGTGGTGTAAAATGGGATATGAATTCTAAGGTTTCAATAGAAAGAATATGGAAAAAACAAAAAAGGTAGCTCGAAGAACTATCTCCATCCCCCCCTCCTTGTTATCATCACTATTATACTGACACAAATACACCAAAAATGCTGGAAGTGCTGACCATAAAATACTTATATCTCAAATCCTTTGCAAATATCAAACAAAGGATTTTGAAGTCGAATTTTTTAACTTAAAACTTCTCAAGACTCTCTGAAAGTCCTTGAGAGTTTGAAACGTTCAGGAATATTCAAAATGGCGTGAATGTTATTTTATGGGAGTTGGGAAAAATATATAAATGGACTGAGCGACTGTTTTGTCGCTTTTCGGAGAATAAATTTAAAGGAGAGTGATTAGTTGATAGGAGCTTGACCCAATTTTGTCCAGGGATATATTTCTAAAGGAAGAGAAATTTGTTCTATCGCTTTATTAAAGATAAAGAGACTGTTAATAAATTACAGATTGTCATATCAGAACTGGTATTATTTATCCCTGTTGTTTAGAACCATTGATAGAATTTTTTCATCTCAATCATATAGGGTTTGCAAAACCATAAAAATAGAGAAACTTGGACCAAAAAAGCTGTTTGAGAGCGTTGTTTTTATTCCTGTGGACTTTCAGCTTCGCTGCTTCATGCCACACCTATGAGGTGTACACTATTTTATTTAACATTTTAACGCCGCTATATGGTACTTGAAGAACAGGGAAGGTTCGGTAATGTCTACTTAAGTGGCTATCAGTCTAGGGATTACAGGATTAGGAGGTAGCATCAATGGGCGAGGTTGAAGTTATAATGTTTGAAATGAGCACAGATTCGATTACTAATCGTCTTAATCAGTTTTTTGAGGTGTAATTCATTATGAATTGATTCCAGTTGAAGCATATTGCGTTTAGTGCGATGCATTTCTACACACTACACTATGGGCTATTTACTTCTTTTCTGTAGGGGTGAGCACATCCTAGAAAATTCCTTATGTCCCACCATATATAACGGAATGAGGTCATTGACTGTGTTTCGTGTTTGTGCCTGATTATTATTTACCTCTCTTTGATTCCGATACTCTAATCTTCTCTGCCTTCATATAATTTACTATATTTTATAATTAATATAATTCATATATATGAAGGATAATAAAAAATAAATGTATTTAATATTAACAGTTTTACTTAAAATCGCCGTCTAGCAGTTAGTTAGACCCCACTTTAAAAATATTATGCAAGAATATTTGTTAAAACTTTGATAATAATAATGTGAATAGAGTGGTATTGCCAAACTGATTTGGATATTATATTGGTGAAGTCGTTTAACCTGCTTCACAATAAGATGCAAACTAAATTTTCGAGGATACTGTATAAAATTATTACAATTAGGCATAATATATATATATATATATATATATATATATATATATATATTTATATATTCATTATAGCATGTTTTATTAAAAGCGACCGCTAGTTTCGAATTAATAATTTTTGTTCAATTTTCTCGATTTGTCTTATAGTCACTTTTTCTTGATTATTTAACCTGTGGATAAGAGTACCGAAGTTCATCGGGGACTGATGCTTGGTATTTTGCCAAAGGTAGAAGTAAATTAATGTAATTTAGCACTTTCTTTAATTTAACTGAGGAGTTTTGATACCTCGAGTATCATCTTCAGAGTTACAATGGGGAATTATTACAAGGTATTCAGTTTATATATCTTATAAAATGTATTAATAAAATTACGAACGAAGCTATAAACGTATAGGCAGGTTGGATCCAGGTGATAAAAGGTCGGAGGAGTAGGTACCCAGAGAGTGAGCGGGGGAATTAAGCTTCTTGCCAGAGGGGATTAGTGGCTAGGGGCAGCTCTGAGTACACCTGGCCCTCTGTTTGCTTTTCTTGCGCTGGGCAAAATTTCATTGGAGTTAGACTGCATGTTTAAATTCAGTTGTTTCTCTTAGATATATATAACTTCAAGGAAGAGTAGTTCGCGCGTGTTGGGAGCATAGTCTAAAATTTTGGTGTTTTCTTCTATCATTTTCCGGTGAGGCATGTTCCGTGTACTTCCTGTGTATGTTTTTTAGGTTCACCGTTGTTCAGATAGTATGACATTCTTCTTGAGAGAGTGGTTTCGGTCATGCCAATAAACGAGTTAGGTAGGAGCTCACTGTCTCCTAGTTTACATGTGTACTCGTATATCAGATGTGTCCTTTGTTTTAGTTGTAGCGGGGGTTTGGGGTTATTTTTCAAAAGAGGGTTAAAGTACATCTACTTTGATAGTAGATGATTAGTGTGATCTTTTTCCCAGCGTTTATGGGTTTCATTCCTCGGTTTATAATGTCCGTGATGGCTCTTTCATCTGTTTGGTGTTCGGTGCTCATATCATTCTTGTAGAACAGTTTTATAATATCCTCATTATCCGTATCGAGAAGATTGAAAAAAAAATTATTAATTCGAAACTAGCAGGAACTCTTAATAAAACATGCTATAATGAAAATATATTTACCAAATTCACACGTATATATATATATATATATATATATATATATATATATATATATGGATATATATATATCGAGAATTATTTGCAATTGCGTAATTCTAATTATGCGGTTAAAAATGCAGTGTTGTAGCAAACTAAGCTCTTCATCAAGATCTCGTAAGGAGTTCTTTTCACACTCACGATAAGATAACGCCTAAGCCAGCTTTTCTAAGACTAAATTTTTTTATCTTTCAATCAGCTCTATTAATTTTTATCGATACTTTCGAAGAGAATCAAAAAATTACTTTTATCCATTTTCCCTAGACCTTATAAAATCGAAACATTCCCTTGTGTTATTTCATCCGTAAACTGTATGTTCATACATCCTTCGGTTGCAGTTGGTGGGATGTCTGCTCTGTCGATAGCGTATAATATTGGACTCAGGTAGACCCTTGTGAGATCCCCTGCTTCAAGCTTGAAAGGCTCCGCATGGTGACTTCTGTGTCTAAATAGGCGTATATATCCATGAAATAATTGCACAGTATTCTCTTAATTGTATTGTTTAATCATAGTTGTACTATTTTATACTGCCAATCGTTGTCGATAGCTTTTTATACATTTCTGCAGATCATGTCTACGCTCATATTCTTGCTCTTCACATGTGCAAATTTTCATTTATATTAGACGTAATGCCATATCCATGCTCCTGTTATTCCGGAATCCTAATTGGCAATTCATCTAGAGGTTGTTCTCTTCGAAGTGTTGATCGAGTCTTCGTTTAAGGATCTCTTTATATACATTTTCGATGAAATTTAGTAGCAAAATGGGTCGGTTGTTTTTACTCGACAAGGTGATTTCAGGTTTTGGTATGAAAATCATTTTCGACGCTTTCAAATCGTCGGGGAATTAATCTCTATTGAGCCACGCATTCAAACGCTCAACGTGACTCCGGAAGGCCCCGGAGCTTTTTGTTTAAAGCTGCTTGTCGTAGAGTCGTGGTCGTTGAGTAACCTTGTACTGAATATTCCCAGATGGAACAGGGCGAAGGGGTCAAAATATTGGGGATAATCGTGTTCCTGAGCGGGTGGGGAAACAATAACAAACTGTGTGCTATATTTGGCCTAAGTTAAAAAAATTCTATGGGTTCTGGGATAAGACAAACTGGTTATATAAAAATACTTTACTATATACAAAATAAGGAATATAAGTAATTCTACAATGGATAAAAAATACGAAATTAAGGGGGGGAATACGGAAGTACAAAATCAAGGTCACGGAGTCTCACGGTATAACAGGACTCCTTTGAGGCTCTTTTACTGGACGTAAGAACGAACTTTTGAGGCAAACTAGTAGGCTGAGTTTCGAGGGAGACTCACGTAAACCGGATGAGATGGAAGCTGGTGACGACGGTGGTTTGCAATGTGTTAATGAAAACACTTTTTTTTAACTTTGCTGAAGATGAACGAGGGAGTACGCCAGGCGAGAACGGAGCTGACCCGAGATTGATAGAGATTTTTCTGTGAATTAACGTCTATCTGGCTAGAACCCTTGTCTTCGGCTGCGAGAGAGACAGAGACGAGGGCGGCTCGTCACGTCACGGGACTGGCGGTCACGGGATGGTGAATGCTACGCAAGAAGGTCTGCACGTTACTGCTATCCGAAACTGTACTCGCAACTGTCCCAATTTCTGGTGGTACTCGTCTGAGTATTTATGTGGCCTCAGCGGAAGTGCATGGCCAGAGGCACCAGAAGGGAGTTGGTCTTATCAGACGAGGCGCGTCCTGCGTGGATTCTTAAGGTACCGCAGAGTTCCTGATCTATTTTTAGCTCACCTTGCTTGAACGTTCTCGTTTTTTTACCGGAAGTGCACCAGTTCCCAGACGCTGTATGTATACGTGGGGCTCCCGGCCGTTCCAGGGCATCTCACGTGGTGTTATCTGTCTCTTTTTAGCACTGCTTATTGTTCATATTAGCTCTTCGGTCGTTATGATGGCATCATTTCATTCGTTGGTGTTACTATTTACGTCGAAAAAGTGGTGAAGGTGGGTTATTTCTATTATTTGGTAAAGTTATATAATCTCATTTCCAAAGTCAATGTCAAAGTTATGATTTTCTCCTTCACTAATCTTACAAACGTTCTTCAATTGTTCTCTAAATACTCGTTCAACGTCTTTCGTTTTACGGTTAGTTTCCCCTCTATTCTTTAACTCTAATTTTATCTTTGTTTGCATGTCTTGCATTCTGTTAACCCATTTCGAAAACTCATTTGGTGATTCTTCTTCATCTATCTTATGGATTATTTCGTTCCATATTTTTTTGCTCTTCTATTATCACAACCGTTAGCTCTCGCTTCTTCGTACTTAGTTCGTTGTACAGTTCTCTGCCTTGTCCTTTTATACTTATTTTTTCTGAAGTTACTCTTATTTCACATTCTTATTTATCATTTCTGGTATACATCTGAGGGTTTGTCTAGTTCTGTGGGTTATTTTAGGGATTGCCCCATTGTCTTTTCGATTCGTTTCATTGAGTGTCTTTGGGTGATAGGATCTTAGGATCTCTTTATATTTTGTCCATGTCGCCTGATGATAGGACTTCCATTCCTTTGAAGTCTTTTCTAAGGGTGGCTGGTTTATTGTTAGCAGGAATCGCATGTCGTCGCTACTTAGTAATCCCACGGGTTATAAGTGGCAATTAAAAGATAGGTTAACGTTCGACAGGAAGATATCTGGTTTGATGCTACATTGTCGTGGATGAAGATTGGGAATTGTGGCCCCAATCTTTATAGCATTGCCGTATAGATCATCGTCTTCAGGTCCATTTCCTCGCGATTTGTGTTTGTATAACCATTTTCTGTGCAGTGGTCGTTTATGTTTCCCATAAAGATGACTGGCCATTACTTTTGAATAGTTTTGTGAAGTTGGCATTTGGGAGGCTGTCTCTCCTCAGAGCTTGTTATCTCATTTCTATGATAAGATTGGTGAGCGAAATCTGTATATCTATTGCAGCATATGATCTAATAGTTCTTAATGTTTACTATAGTTCAGTTCTTTTTTGCCCACAATGGCGGCTTCGTCGAATATCTTTCTCTCCTGAAGAGTTAGTTACTACAAGATTGTAGTTACATATCTACATCTTTTTTTTACCTCTAAATCAGTTCCATGTCCTGATATTAATATTATATTAAGGTCTATTTATTTTTCCCAAAGCAATTTCCGTTACTGTATTCATTATCTCTCCATCCATTCGTATTTATACGAGATAACTTCTAATTTTTGTCTGTCAATAGTGAATTCGTTACGTTCTTTTCCTGGTAGTGGTAGTCTCATGCGCTTGGATATAGCAATTTTCTTCTTTCTTTTATATTGTTCTCGTTTACAAATACTCTAAATTCTTCATTTCCTGTGTGAGACATTGGGGTAGACGGAGCCGATGATTGTTCACTTGGATATGTACTCCTTTTTGATTTAGATATCGTGGTTTCATGCGTAGTTTTTCTTGTTATTCTGGTTTCCTGAGTAGATTCTCCGTTGCTGGTTTCTGATTCGAATTCCTTTTTACTTGTATCTTGTTATTTATCGTTGTTTTCTTTGTTTTGATTCCTTTGTGGTGTTTTCGGTTATATTTATGTTGAATATTGCCTAAGAGTCACCTCTTTGAGGGAAACCATTATATGTCAGCATCTCATTGAGTGATGTTCCAGAGCTTCTGGGTTCGCTATGTTCATTATATGTGCGTATAGAAAGCAGGTAAGTATTTTTATGTTTAATTTTCCATCTATATTTCCTTGTGTTTCCTTTTACAGCTGTTCTTTGTGTATTTTAGCTGCTGTGGCATATGAGATGTTCCTCTTTCTGTTTGCTCTTTCCGGGATTTCTTGTTCTTCCTTTTTCGTGATTTTTTCTTTTACAGCATGACATGGCCATAGTCCATTAAGGTTCTCCGCAGTTGATGCATGTTTTCGTTGCATTTTTGCAGTTTCTACTTATAAGTGTGGCCTTCTAAACCACATTCTGAGAAAAAAACTATGTCTTTCTGAAGGTATTCTCGAGTCATGTTATCCTCCATTGCATAGCAGCGGAAGAAGATCTGTATATTTAGGAAGGCGTCTCTTTGGATATTATTCTGTGTGATCTTCATGCAGAATGCAATGACTCCTTTATTGATAATTTGGAGGCCATTTAAGTGTTTTTTACACGATTTTGTAAACGTGTCTATGCTCTAAATTTAATGGTTTCCGTTTTTTTTGGCAAGGTTGCCTGGCTTCCAGTTCCTCTTTGATTTCTTATGGTTTGTGCATCCCGATCCATTGTACATTTTTAATGCATACCACGCTCCTGTTGGCTGTAATCTATGGGGCGTTCTTTGCCCCCAAATCGAAGTTTTGAGGGTGATAACTGCCGAGGATAGATATTGTTCAACATTTTTGTTCTTGGAGCATAAGACGATAAATCCCGTCGGCACTTCGATGCATTTGATCAGTAGATTTGAGGGACAGTGAAGATCTGTTGGAAAACATCCTGCAATGTCCTTTTCACTCCGTTTATGGTCATTCTCATGAAGAGTCACGTAATGATCTCCATTTTCATGGTCCTCTTATGGGGTTGGGGATGCAGTCGTCTTACTATGCAAAAGACAAAATCTAAAGCTTTAATCCCTATTCTAAAGTGTACCTATTGATTCATTAAATCCACTCCTAATAGCGCATTCGGCTCCCTCCTACATTTATAGGCCTATACTATTAGACGCCTCTCCAATGTCTCCAGCTCGTTTCCCTAAGAGACCCCATTCTTCGCTCCCTCTAACTGGGATTTCTTCATGGATTCACTACACCGTACATCCAAGAAGATCTAGACGCATTGAGGGTTGATTTATGTTGCGAAGATATAAAAAATGTAATTAGGAATAGGATCTCTCCCTAATCAAACTAAGTACGTATGTAGCTTGGGTTTAGTTTTGGAATAAAAATAGTTGCTCTTGAAAAAACACGTTTTTTGCCTATTTTGACTTGTTCTTAGCCTTGCCTCCTTCTTCAATGAGTAACTTTACCAGATGACAAGCCTATAAAATTTTCAGAATGAATGAGCCATCACGAGGATGTGTGATGCTCACAGCCACCGACGGTGTATGTATATTGGTATAAAATGTTCAACTCTTGCAAGTGGCTCGTCGCGGGAAGGCAGTTATATTATTGAGGACGAGAGTGCAATTTTCTTTGGCCTATAATAAATTACTAATTAGATTTGGTTTCTTGGATCAGTGTGGATGAATTTACGGTAAGTAATAACTTTAAGGACTATTTTGTTCTTCTTCATCCTGTTTTCATTAATTCTTCGTAATAAATGTATATTATACTTGATTTCATTTTTCCATCTTGGCTTGTTGGATGAGACATCTTCTGCCTTATAGCATTAAATATTGACATTTATGAGTAGCCGTTATTGACAAGCAGCTGAATTACTCTTTTAATTCGGTATCGACCACTGTCCAGTTGAAAGAGAGAAAGAAGGCTCTGTTGGTGAGAGCCTTCATTACTTAGTTTTTATATCGATCAGGCCATTCGGACGATCCGCTCATGCAGAAGACCAGATCTGTTCATATGATGTGAAATTCAGTCGTAACACGTCTCTGTTGAAAATGGACGAGTACGTCGATAAATGGTAACGTAGAGTTGTTTTCTGTTTCATAAATGGAGCAGAGGCATAAATTTTCCTTGAATGTTCGAATGAAGCTAAGGACAAGTTTAGGTTTTTCTATATTGATGAATATGTCATCAATAAAACGGACCAAGATTGAGGATTTTTTTTTTAAATGGCATCCTCTACTTTCCCATGTAAGTATGTGCAGTTCAATAGAATGACGATGGGCTCTTCACTGGCTTATATATTTATATATATGTATATATATATATATATATATATATATATATATATATATATTTATCATTGGGGCATTTCTATAAGGTTTAAAGCATATTTTACTAAGTAATACACACGCTAAAATTTATATACGTGTTATAATTTTATATATTTACCCTATTAATAAGGCAATCCATATTATATCGATACATTTAGGATAAAACGACCGAAATTAGTGAACTGAAAATGCTGAACTCATTATATAAACATATAGTTGAGGTTGATAGATACTGAGGTGCAGGAATTTCATTCCGTTATTTTTCTAAAAGTATGGAATCAGCAAGAGAGGTTATTTAAAGTAGTAAACAGACGCACAACTACATTTTCTCGATCTAAAAGAAAAGTTACAAAAAAAAAATCTATTCCGATTGAAGAAGCAGAGACTAATGCAAAATAGTCTCAACATATGTAGCAAAATTCCAATTATTGTGCAAAGATAACTGTAAATTACGAGTCAAAAGAGTTGAGAAAGAGCGAAACAATATATTTGATGGAAGAAACCTGGTTCAATCAATTACGCAAAGCGAAGTAAAGATGATTATCTCAGTTTTGATATATAGACATATGTTACGTCATATAAAGTTATATACTGAAATAAAAGAATGAAGACCGTTAATGATAGTGCTTGGAAAATACCTCTCAATTTATCACCGGAATTTATAGTACTAGGTCGTAAAGTTATTAAAGTTTGTCAGATCAGAGAGAGAGAGAGAGAGAGAAAAGATGCGCGTTACCGCACCTTCAATGAAGAGAGAGACAACAGACACCTGGTCGACCATTTTTGTCTGGGCTAATGAATGTGCGAAATTACGAGACGCCCTGGTGGCCTGGAAGCCAGCAATCGCAGAATTAGGAACCTTCTTGCGATCGTGCTAATAGGGCGAAACTACTCTCTCAGGCCGCTGCGTCGGACCCTGGAACCCTTCCCTTCGGACGGAGGGGGGGAAATCCCATCCAACCCCACTATAAATCTTCCGGCACCAGAGTTGGAAGGCAGTATCCACCGCCTGCTCGCCCCGTTAGTATCCTCTACCCGCACCCCGTCATTACCCGTTAATCGCGTCTCGTTAGACTTTGTGCAATTTTTGCAGGACCCATCAAGCTCCGGGTATTCTCGATTAATTCGCGTGAGTCTACCTCGTACTCGTTCTGCCTGTTCCTCGAACGCAAAGCGCCCAGGCTCGATTCATGTTATAACTCGAAAGTAAGATATAAGTTCATCCCGTAATAGTCATTATCAAGAGACTATTATTTGAACTTTGCGCCAAGGCGTTGATTACTCCCTCGGACCAAATCTCCGAGGTGACAGCACTGAGCAACTCGCCTCTGCAAGTGATCTCTCTACCATCCATCGTCGGCTTCGTATACGCTTACGGTCATTCTAGCGACTCTCGGTCAATGTTGTTCCTTTATTTGTACGGTGACTGTCTCCCCCGCCAAGTCTCCCCCCCCCCTCCTTTTAGCCGCTGAGACTCTTGTACGTCTATTGTGTATAAAGCTTGTTGTAAAACTCCCTTTAACTTTGTAAAAGAATTTTAATTTGCATATTAGTAAAGTTATTTTTGTACCTGTTTTTCTATTGTCCAAGACAGTCGACTATTTGGCAAACCTACATTCAGTTAATTTGCACTCTGCTTTTACTATAAATCTTCGACGCACATAGCCGTCATCGACCTCGACTGAGAAACGCAGAAAGGGTTAACTTGACCCTATTTTAAGACAAGGTTCAAAATTAAACTCTGCGAAAAAAAACGCTCAAATGACGTTAGGGAAATTGCCTTCGATGAGGAAATGAGGCGGACTAAAGGTGGTGGCTGCGAATGGTGGGGGAGAAAGGTGGGGGAAGGAGAAAAAGGGAAGGAAGAAAAAAGGTGAGGCGGCGGATCAAGTTTAGGTTAGGTTGTACGAACAACGATGTAGGGCAGGAGCTCTGGTGAGCCTCGTGGATAAGGCATTGGTTTTCTAACGTTAAGGGTCGGGTTCGATTCCACCGAAGTTTGACAAAAAACATTTAGCGGCGTCATGAGCTATTCGCTTAGTGGTGGATACGCTGATACTTACCATACGGGGATAGGTAAATCCACACGCACAATAATACACATACCCAATCTAAACACCGCTATAATTGTCTTCCCCCTTCACAATAAATCACGCTCACTCCCTATGTTCCAGAAAATTTCCGATGAGGTAATCCTCCTGACGTGACACTCCCATGGGTCACGAAGAATGTCACTATCGTCATATTGTGACAAAGTCACTAACAAGAATTACACACACTAAAAAGGACTGGTCCTGTGGTTCCTTCAGGCTAAACCAATAAGTACCTTCTTGATCTTTATGTAGGTTTCATTATCGGATCAGGAACCTTATCTGTTCTACAATAGAGAAATGGCTCTATATTCAAATAAATGTATAGAATATTTAAATAAATGTATAGAAAATATTACTGTTTGCTTTAAACTTGGTAAAGATTCAACCGTGCTGAATAACACTCCACCTACCCCCAACCCTCCAAAGCTGGTTTCCAATTTACTCTCTACACATCAAAAGAATTTGAAAAATTTGTTTCAATTTTTGGGATGGATTATTTTGGATCGAATATTTAACTAAAATTCAAACTCGACAACCTAAAAGAAATATAAGTTGACGATGTTGAGATAAAGATTACTGAACTATATTCAGGTTCAAAGCAGTAGTAATGCCAGGAAAGAAGGGCAATATGTCAGAATATTGCTTAAAGAGTTCAAGAAAGCAAATATCAATCATGTTGTTACAACAAACAAGGGAAGAAAAGAACTTTCACTGTCAAGTGGAAAGCCCCCGATGTATTGCACGAAAGTTTGCAAGTACAAAGTGTTACAAAGATGTGAGGAAAAAAAATAAACATTAGCCAAATGTTACTGCGAATAATTTTAGATATCCATGATTTTACAAAAATAAAAAAGATATATAAGTAACTAAGCCTGGATAAGGAAAGATTTGGAGAAATTTGGCAACCCTCTTTTGAAACAAAAGTTGATTTATTTTATTGTTAAATCTCCTATCCAGTAGATTTATAACTATATATATATTTCATCACTCCATCTTTCATCAAATAATAACAATAGATATATTAATTTCTCATTGTCTGAAAGGAATTCAGCGATAATGCTAATTGTAGCAACGTCACAGTTGACCCAAATTTACCTACTAAATTTTATGTTGAATATCATTCAGTGACAACTTGATGCGAGTTGAATTTGAGGGGGTGAACTTAGTTATGAAGAAACTAGATGCTATTTCTATTCACTGCACTGTTTAATTTCGCTGATGTTGGTTCGAGTGTAAAGAAGGAGATCGGGAGATCTTGAGGTAAAGGACATACCGGATAATCCAATCCCCTCCACCATTTAAGCAGTATACTTTGCTCCTCAGTATAGGAGGTAGTGGTTCTATTCGTAGTAATATTATTATTAATGGTAGTAGAAAAGTGATGGTACATTAAAATAAAATAATATGATGTTCGATCTAGTTAAAAATTATTATTATTCAATAATTATGTTTTTATACAATTCTATTTGAAACATTGGTCTTCGCATACAGCTTTCAAAGGGTTTTCTCCGCTGTTTCTTCAATTGCCAATAATTTGAAAACAGACGGGAAAATGCTACATTTGAGGTTGTGTAGACTGTTTTTGCTACTTGCTAAAAATAAAGATCTGAGCACTGTCAAAGTTTAAAGAAAATTAAGTACTCGTCTTTAGGTTTAAATTATGCTAAAGGTTAAAATATTTGGTTTTAAAATTGATGAAAAGGAATAAGAACTCAAATAATTTTTCTTACTACTTTAAATTTAAATTCCAACCAGAAATAAAATAATAACTTAAATCCAAATTTTTACTTTCATTTGTATCCTAAGAAATATAGAGAAAAGTATCTGACAAAAAAGTTCTTTTAAAATTATTATAAAAAAAATGCCTTTTGGGGGGCTTGGGGAAGTCCATCGACGTCGATAATGAAGGATACACTCTTTAGCAGTGGTGGCCAAACTTTGATGCTAGGCGTGTCAATACTTTTATATTTAAGTCATTTTTACATCGTCGTGTGTCACTTGTAAATTTATATTGTTAAATGGTATATTACATTATGATTTTAACACACAAGTATATGAATATATATGCTATGATGTACATTAAAGTAATCAAAATATGAACTTATCTATTTAATTTCTCTTGCGAATTGAATTTTTCCAGCCAATTCCTTTATGTCGGGCTGAAAGTTTGTTGTCTTTAAATATAAACATGCAGCATTTGCCTCATCAGTTAATCGACTGGTGTTGTTTTTAGCGCAGTTAAGAGGTGAGATCCTACTCTCAGACGCATACGTAGAAGAAAAATATTTTAATACCTATTTGGCAATGCTTTTTGGTAAGCTTTCCCAAATGACCAAAAATTGATTGTCTTGTTCGCTACAAACTCCCCGCAATCGATCTTTTTCAACTGTTTCTAAATTACCTCTATGAGGGACGAATCTCTGCTTCCAAATAAAACTATATTGAAGTTCTACTAATTCCACTTCAAGTTCTTCTATTTTCAGCCATTCAAAAAAATTCGTTTTCATTTTTTCAAAATTAGCTTCATCTGGGTGCTTATTGAAAAGCGATATTTATTAAGATCTCTAAACTGAGAAAATCTTGATAAAAATTCATCATTCAAAGAATGTAAAGCTAATAAAAAGAAGTCCTGATCGTTTTTGATGTCATTCTCTTCTTCGTAACTAACTTCTTCTTGGAAAGTACTTAAAAGTTTTAGTTTCAATTTCCCGCTAAACAATGGCAAATTTGGTTACAAAAATGCAGTAATATGTCTAAAAATGCTATGAATTATTTTTCCAAAACCTTGGAGTTTAACATTCAGTTCATTCAAGTGCAATGATAGATGTGTGAGAAATACCATGCAGTTCTGGATAGCCTTCAATTTGTTTTACGTCTACGAAAAGCTGTATTGCATTTGAGCATTCAACAAAGCGTACAAAAACCTTGCCTCTACTAAGCCAACGAACATTATTGTACATCAATAAACCGCCATAAGCTGATTCAACTTCATCAAGTAACGAGCTCAATTCACATTTATGCAACGCCCGTGCTGATATCAAATTAACTATCTTGGTGACTGACCTTGTAATATTTTTCGGTTCTTTTAATCCAACTGTAGCACAGATTGCTTCTTAATGAACAATACAGTGTAACTGTATTACAGAATGTCGACGATATCAGGGAAAATTTTCACAAATCTAAGCTTTCGGCCGACCATATTGGGTGCTCAATCTATTATAATTGATACAATTACAAGTGCTTTGACTACAATATCACAAATATTTTGTCCTGTAGTATTTAATGAGAGGATTTCTAGGCTAAGCAACTCCTCGAACATTTCATGACGACTAGAATATCTTGCAAATTTTCCAATCAAGAAGATGAAGTAATCTCAGTGGTTTCATCAAGGCAAATTGAAAAATAATCACACGCGTTCAAGTCATTCTGCATTTGTTCTTCAATATTTGAATGCATGGTCATTAACTGGCTTTTAAAAGTGTTTCTGGAAATAGGAAGCTCTTTAATACGCTTAATTATTGTGTTCCTTTTACTAAAATCTTCAAAAAGAAAAGGTGCACAGTTAAAAAACAATTTTTAAGAAAGTCTCCTTCATTAAACGGTTTACCTTGATGAACAATATTATGAGAAATACTGAAAATTGCTGTCACTAAATTCACACCTGAGTTACCACTTACAAATTTCAACAAACTTTGAGATTGGGTGTTTTTTTTTATTGCCTCTTGTGCGATATATATTTACGTTCTTCATCACTTCTTTCTAATAACCACTTGTGATTTGACTCAAAGTGTCTTTTCACATTCCAAGTTCTGCTAGTACCTTGTTGATCACATAAAATGCAAAGAGTTTTATTATTTCGTTCTATAAAGCCATATTCAGTTGTCCACCATTTTGGGAAAATCCTGCTACTACACTGATTTTCTGATAATTAAACTTTCTTTTCTGTACTCATTATTTAAGTAAGAGTTTGATCAAAACTGTGAAATTAATATAATTTGTTCTGAAAAAAATTAAATAATAAACATATCGACCTCTGGTACTTCTATTTCACCAGTTGTCAGTAGCTAATAATTTCTACTCTCAATAAAAGAAAAGGACATATATTGATAGTCATCTATTAATCTAAAGAACCGTTTGCTTCTTGACATAAAAAAATTACCCAAAGAAAGGAATTAATAATGAAATGAAAAACTCAGAATTGCTGACGTTATCAAGCACTGCACAACACCTACTCACGTGACACCTCAAACACTACTGGTTGCCACTTGGTATTTATGTGCTATTTGTTTAACTTTATTTCATAAAAAGTACTAAATTTGGTACATTAACACTCTGAAATAAACAGATTACAGACACTACTGGTGTCTTATACAGCTATGTACGTGTTTTCAATGTCCAAGGTACTCAGCGTCGCGCGTGTTACTTAAAATGCCCTCGCGTGTCACTGCTGAAACGCGTGTCATAGTTTTGTCACCGCTGCTTTAGGGCATCAACTTGCACTAGTTTAAACGGGTAGAAATATGTGCAGTCTTTGGACCCCGTATCTTAACCGATGGGAGAAGGATCCTTGTGGCAGGAGAGGCTCGAGACAACCAGGCTTCATCCTCGGCTGAAGGGGAGCTGCCGAGGCACCGGTCTATTAGTGCTGGTCCTTAGGCACTCCTGATCCTGGTTTGTGATCGAGGTATCCTTCCTCTAGACTTTGCCTAAAAGGCAGAACCGACAAGGCAGTGGGGGGAAGGTGCAGTGGTTGTTAGGTGCCAATGCGTGTCGACACACCATATCAAACAAAGAATCTGCCATAATTTCAAAATGAGTGAGCCACTAAATTTTTATTGAATATGCAAATAAGTATATAAAAATGGTTGGCAATTTCTTGGTTTCAATCTTTGCAGCCATCCGTAAATTTAAAGAAAATATATAACTAGCTTTTTAGGAAATATTTATTATTTGGCCTGTTGCGTGGAAATTTAATAGCATTTTTTTATGAGCTTCATCCCTTCGGAAATTTTCAAATATTTTGAAATTTACAGAAGACTTTAAAAGTCGGTGTACCCAAGATCAAAGAAGGTCTAAAGGATGTCTCCATTCCTTGTTATAGAGCGCACTCACTTTTTACCTAATGTAAATGACCACCTTTTAAATTTCATGTTTCATATATTACTACTAACGGGAGTTTGTTTCAAGTCTCAGATTCCCCTATATTCCTTAGAGTCTCCTTGAAGGAATTAATATTAATATTAATATTATTGTATCGTCAAACGCCTTTCAACAAGGTTTGCGGTATGTGTGGACCTACCATACTAATGGCATAAATTTCCTGGATTGTATGATTCTATGACTGAATTCAGATCCTGCCCATTAAAGCCATTAAGTGTAGCGTTTTAAAGAAAAAAAGGTTGGTTAGACTCTTTTCTAAACCAACGGGACCTATCTGAGCTAAGTGGCCTTTTAGACCCACGCTGGAGAATTTTATTCTTCTTGCCTTTATACAGAAGAAAAATTTGATGTTGATAATTTCTAAACTTGGTGAAAAAGTGGAATTTTAAAATAATTTATTTTTTAAGATTGGCTAAAAGTGGAAATTTAATGTTATTTAATTTATATGGAGTCACTTAAGTGTGCCGTTTACTTATCATTGAAAAATCTAACACAATTAAGCTACTGTTGGCTACCTTCAATAAAATCAAAGCAGCTTTGCCGATATTAAAGCAGATTTGGTAAAATATTCCTTTTAGGATGAGATAAACTTTAAGTATCTTAGTTTAATTAGGCAGTCAGGTAAAGACTTTGATTGCATATCCGCTCTTGTTATATAATTACATGTTCGCAAAAACATTTATAGGGCGATCTTGGAATGAAGAAAAGGCACCCGCAGGTTTTATATAAGATAACCAAGCAATGGCTTCGACACTTCCCCCCGTTGGAGTTTGCGCTTCGCTACTAAGATTAAAAAGTAAAATCTAAAGTAAAGCAGCCATAGTAAATTTTTATTAATTTTTGAACGTCGCCAATTATAATAGTTTTAATAAGGAACTCTAAACTAAATTCCCCCCCCCCGTTCCAAAATATCACGTTGCTAAAATAGAGTTACAGAAGATATATGAAAATAAATTTTATGAACTTCACCATTTGTAATTCTTTGGGTTTTAAAAAATTCACAAAATTTCGATACTTATATTTATTTCTAAACTTTGATAAAAACGAAGATGAAATTATTATTCTAACACTAAAAAAAAATCCCCTTCTTAAATTATAGATTTAGTGATGATGATGATTTGATAAAGACACTCCAAAATGTGAATCTCGTGCTACATTTGCGGAAGAATAATTGAACAAAAACGGATAGGGATCCCCTTTAACGAATTCAAACTAGATTTTAGAATCTATTGGAAAGAAAAGCAAGTATATCGCTTCGTCAGAGTAAAGAAAGATTTATCATCAAGATCATATAAATCTTGTCAATTGTAATCTAAAGTTATGTCCAATCTTGGAGTTAGTCATCTGCCTATTTCAATATGGATATACCAATGTAAACTTCAGTCACCTAAACAGGCATCTTAAAAACCTACGGTTATTCGCTCATTTCAATGTGTCGTAAAGTATGTGGCCTCATACTTTCAATTAGGTAGCAAAGAGTTGGCACAGGAGAGGATCCGATACAGATCTACAAAGGACGATTTGCAGAGAGACGCAAATACAATTGAAAAGGATATTAACAATTGTTCATGTGCCTTCACGAAGCGATGGTCCTTGGGTTTTCAGATTGATAAAAAGATTTGTTTGCTGCTCCTCTATGTTAATAGAAATTGTAGAGACATTTTATTACTAATCATTTAAATAAATGTAATTTTGGACCTGTTAACAATAGGATAAGTGTTCTGTTTACGCTTGCCTGAATTCCCATATGATATACGAGGGGCGGGAAATAAGTTTTGCGAATCGGTACGGCAAAACAGAGGAAGGGGTATGGATGATTGTGGGGGTGTTAGGAACATTATAACAAGTCAAGACCTACAGCCGCACGCTTATGCTTCGTCTATTTAGGAAGCAGTAGCTGATCGCAGATCGTCAGTCACAAACTTTTCAACAATGGAGAAGGTTGAGCACCGCGCAGTGATCAAACTTTTGAATAAGAAAAGCAAGAATGTAAGAGAGATCCATGAACACATGGTTGCAGTGTACACCAACACCACCCCTTCCTATGCAACCATTGCTCGCTGAAATAATGAGTTCTTCAACGGTCGTGATTCCCTTGAATATGACTCCCGTCCCGGAGGCCCGTCAGACGTGACCAACGAGGACAATGTGGCCCGTGTGGAGAGGATGATCCTCGAAAATCGACGGGTGAAGGTCGAAGAAATCAAGGAAGAACTTGCAATATCACATGAAAGTGTTATAAACATCATCGACTACAATTTGGCCATAAGCAAAGTCTCTACCCGTTGGGTCCCTAGAAACCTCACGAAACCTCATGCCCCATGATCGACTTCAACGTTGTCAAAGTTCGGAGGAGCTGCTGCTCCAGTACAACCAAGACCTGGCAGGATTTGAGTCACGCATAGTGACAGGTGATGAAACGTGGGTCCATCACTGGGATCCCGAGACCAAGCTCGAAAGCATTGCTTTGAAGCACAGGGGCTCTCCGACCCCCATCAAATTCCGGACCCAACCTTCAGCCAAGAAGATCATAGCCACTATCTTCTGGGATTCTGAGGGAGTGTTGATGGTGGACTATGCGCCTCGTGGAAGGACCATCACAGGCCAATATTACGCCGAGGAACTGGCAGGGTTGAAGAAATGCATCCGTCAAAAGCGGCGCGGCAAGTTGAAACGCGGTGATCTGCTCCTCCACGAAAAGGCCCCTGTCCACAAGGCCAGAGTTGCACAAGCTGCCCTGCGCAAGTGCGGATTCTAGGAGCTCAACCATCCCCCCTAAAGTCCAGATCTGGCCCCTGGCGACTACTTTTTATTCCGCCAGCTCAAGGCTGCACTGCGTAGACGCCGGTTTAGGGACAATGAAGATGTCCAGTTCGCCGTCCAGGAATGGATTAAACAGCAGTTGGAAGATTCCTGGTTGTCGGGAATTCGAAGCCTCAGGGACAAGTGGAGCAAGTGCATTGAAGTCGAGGGTAGTTATATTGAAAAATAATAAAACACGTTTTCTCATATCTCGTTTCCTTATATCCGAAATGCAAAACTTATTGATCGCCCCTCGTATTAATCACACGGTTAATCATCATCCACATTATGTGGATCATGCAACTGGCGCACATATGCAACCATTAGTAAGGCATTTGCTAGATACCCCCCAAAAATATTTTAAAGAAGAAAATGGGTGTTCCAGTCCAAGTACTACAATCGCATTTAAACCATTTATGTTAAAAATGCTAAGAAAAAAGAAAGGGATTTGATCGAAGCTTTCTTAAATGATATCTACACTGTATATACAGGGTAATTAATCCATAAACAATATGTGTTTCAATTTTTCTTTAAATAAATTTTAATTAATGAGAATTTCGTAGTTATATACATATATTTCTTAAGTTTTTTAATCTATACTAAAGTAGAAATTAGGGTAATTGTTTAAATAAGAGGCGGATGATTTTAGTAGCGATTTTCGCTACCTTTTTGCACTTTTTTAGTACTTTTCAGCTCTCCCACTGACCAATCAGAGATCAGTATTCAATTCTGTCAATGACCAAACACAAGCGTTTATTTTGTCAATCCTCCTTTTTTATTTCCTCTTATTTCTTAAGTTGATTAATTATCGATCTCTCCTAAATAATCTATGCCTGACTCTATTTAGTCTTTTTAGTTAATTTTCCTTTGTTTATTGCTCAATAAAATCACTTGTTAATGAATTGTTTTCGCATAGTGAAGCCTATATGGATCTATGAAAAGCCTTTTTTATCTTCCCTCCGTTACTGTTTGTTTGTATTTTTTCTGCTTTATTCCAAACCATTATTTACTGCACTATTACTCACGTCTGATCTTTTTAAGTTTCAAATTGACGCTTCTTTTCCAACCACGCCGTTGGTACTTAAACTCGCGCACGCGCCTATTCCTGTCAGATTTTCAAAATTTGAAGTGCGTGCGCTATGTATTAATTATCTGTTTATCTTTTAGCTTTGATTTTAACCAACAGTGACAAAAGCAGCGAATTCTTACTCAACTATGAGTTAATAAAAACTAAGCGTGATTGACCTACATGTAATTCCGGACTTAGAGTTAACAAAGAGATTTTCATTTCCGTTATTATAAATCGTTAGTTGCCGCGCAGAGCAAACGCAAACGGTTCAAAATTTAAATCGTCCATTGAAACGTCATCCGTCCACCGGTTGGAAGTAAGTAAATATACCATTTTGTTAACCTTTACTAGTAGACAGACTACTTACTAGCTTATTAAAAAAAAAAGTGGGGTTATAGTTCTGCAACTCCTCCCCACAATTAAAGTTGGTATCAAGGAAACCCTCCCCCCCCATTTCTAAAAAAAATAGCTCTCTTGACTCAACAAGTAGCTACAAGAATAGCTCCCAAAATTGCTAGAAATAGCATCCACCCCTTAAGTAAACAATTACCGAAATTAGTTTTTAATATTATGAAAAATCGTGGAAATTTTAAATAAGTGTAAAGATGTCTTAGTGTAAAGATGTCTGATTTTTTTCAGGTAAATGGACAGTCCTTTCCCTTTTTTGATAATAAAAGTTTGGTATTTTTTTTACATTTATAACTTTGGTGTTTTTGTTCTTGTGTTTTGTTCCAAATAGAACGATATCTTGTTTCATCTTTCGTTCATCCGCGCATGAATAGGCGTTCGAATTTTAAGGTGCCATTTTTTTAGAGTTGAACATCGAGAAAAATAATTTAGAAAAACTAAAATAAGATATTGGCTACTTACGTTTTGGGGGTTGATATAGATCTGCGGTGGCGACGATTAGAGCGTGAAAACATTCACGAATACCAAACGTTTTCAAGAATATGCAAGTCGCAAGATACCTGAAAAAAAGGCTCCTCTTCCAGCTGATTTTCGCCAACCATAATCTAGCATCCCGCTAAGTCCATTCTATATTCTAAGTACTCGCGCCAGTATCTGTGTCAACAAAGTTTTGCGAATGGTTGAGAGTTGAATGCTGGTAGCCTTCCACTGTTAACCCCGAATAAGCGAACCCAGAATGATTTAAGTTATATTTATAGATTATTCGTATAAGAGTTTGGTTGCTGGTAGCTGGTATTGAGCTGTAATATGGGTTGCCATTCTGGGTGGGTTCTCCTCTCACTTGCATCTCAGGATCAAATAGTAAAACGAAAGATTTTGGACCAAACGACGAAGCATTATGGAATAAAAGTAAAACAACGCCTGAGTCGCTAATGTAAATATTTACCAACAGTTTTACTGCATTGCGACTATGCTCTTTTAGTCTCTATCCAATCACTTGATGTTATTCCTGTTTTAACTTTTTTATACTTTTAATTACTGCGCTTGCAGTCTTTGACTTAGTATTTTCAAGCTAAAAAAACTGGGTCTATGTACAATCCTATCCTTCTTCGACGTCAAGGAAATTAAAATTTCATCATAATTCCTTCACTTTCTCTCAATCTGTCCTCCTAACCACTACTCAGTTCTTTCTCGTTTCGCCTCTCGACCTTTGCCCTGTTATGTAACACTATATTGACCCGTTTCATTTATACTTCTCTATTAAATTCTTCTTGTCTTCTCAGTTCTAACCTCTTAGTGCCTGTAATCCATCGGATACGCTAGTTTTAGACCCTATGGTGTTTGGTGATAGCAATCTTCAAAGTACCTTGCAGTGAAAGTGTGGGCTACAATTGGGTGGCTCTGACTATCGCTAAGTAATATTCCTTTTGTGCCAGAGTAACAGTTTCGAAAATCTCCCTAATTGAGCCAACTTCAACTTAGTTATTCTAATCCTTTCCGCCACATGTATTCTCTACACTGTTTAACTATGTAAGGCCCAATATCTTAGCTACGTCCCCATACTCTTATCTCTTGCCCTTAACCCTTATGTTCTCTACCTTCCTCCTGTTCGTGGCTATCACTACGAACTTATCGAAATTCGACTTAATCTTCCATTTTCTTTCATACATTTTATAAACTCGAGATTTATTTTGCTGTATTTTTGGACGCCCTTCTTGCTGTTATCGTTGAGATCGCAATAATTTGGGTGACTTCGTCCGAAAACTGAACATAAACTGCTACAAGGCTGAAGAGTGGACTGGGGAGAGATAGCTCCCCTAAGGGAGATCCTCCTTTATCTTAAAGGGAGGCCTTCAAAGCTACCGAGCTTCATATAGGCTTTACTGTCGCTTATCACGCTGCATAAGGGCCTGGCCATTTTCTCCCCAAGCTCCATCCTTTCCAGCATATTATTGAGTCTATCCCTCCATACCTTGTGAAACGCCTCCTGCAGGTCACGCGCGTCTAAGTGAACCACTTTACACTCACACTTTGTTTTGTACAGCTTCTCTGTTTTAACGCCAAGGCCATCTCCGTGCCTTCCTTTCTCCCGAATCGTTACTGTTGAAGACTAAATTTACGGTTCCTCTCGAGGTCAGCCAATAATCTGGTGCAGACAATTTTTTTCCAAAACCTTGGCTATAAATTGAGCGGCGAGATGAGGCTGTACCGATTGAAAGCCATAGGTGACTTAGCCGGTTTCGGCCTAAATAACATTTTGGCCACTTTGACTCTGTTCAGGAAATAGCCGATTTCCAGCTTCCATTCAAAATTTCCAACAGCTCCTCAAACATGTTGTTTGGGAGCTGACTTATGCTCGCTTTTGTCAGTCCAGATGGCCTGGAGGCTTTCTGTTTGAAGGCTTGGAATACCGTTCTTATTTCACCCATACCCCCTATTTACTTTCTCAACCATAATCCTGGTTTCATGGTTCCCGTCAAAATTCGCATTATCCTCTACCGTAAATATTAAATGCCTAACTCCAATGGTTCTTGAATAGTTCCTATCTTTTCGCTTCGTTCGTTATATATTGATTGCATCCCTTAATTCTGATTTTTTCCAGTGATGGGTTATCTTGCAGTTTTTTAAATGATCACCAAAATAGTCCGAGTTATATTCTATGTCTAGCTTATCATTTAAACTCTACTACAGTGTCTTTTTTCCTCACCTTCATTATTTTTCTCTTCACTTTGAAGCACACGTTTCCTTAGGTATAACTTAGTGGTGTTCCTCTACCTCGCCTGAGTTGGTTAATGGCTCTAATTTCTTGCATATCCGTTCTTATTTCAGGTGAACAGCTTGAAGCCTGGTGTTATCTTAGCACCACATTGTGTATACTTACTTTCTATGTTGCCTTAATCTTAACCTCTTTTATTTCTACTTGGCATTTAAAAATCTTCTACTCCTTTACTCTTCCAGCACTGACGGCCGGTAATCCCCCAGCACATCTCGGAATTTGCCCTAGTCAGCCTTCGCATATTGTTACCCGACCACGCATGACACTTGGATTGTATTAAGTATCAGCAATATTGTAGTGTAATTGTGATCAGTATAGAATACAGGGTTAGATCAGGCATACATCTTCCAGTGGAAATTCTTACTGGTTAGTAGGCTTTGAAGTCGCTCTTTCGCGCCCGTATGTCGAAAATTTGGGCAAGCTCGTACCAAGTTGGCAAGGAAAATCACCAGTGTTCTTTCTAAATGCTCTAAAGAAGTTTTAAGGGTTCAAATAATTTCTTTTCGGAGGATGTTACACTCCAGTAGTACCACTGGGCCAGTATGGGTATACAACTTTATGACCATATAACTTTTCTCTAATTTTTCCAACTATTTAAGCTCAATTCCTTTCTTCACAGTTATTATTATACTGTGTTACCTCTTATTGGAGTGTCTTTTCGTGTTAGTATAATAGTTTTGCAGATTTAAGTTATACTTCCCTATACTATCCCCGCATATGAAAATCACTAAAACATCAGGGTTCTCGCTGACTAACACGTTCCAGAAATGATTTCTCTTCTTATTTATGTTCATCTCAATTATTTTCAGTTTATTAACTGTATTATCCATTATTCTTTACCTATCTACACTCTAAACCTCTTACGTTTCCCATTGCCTAAATTCCTGAATTTCGCCGGACTCAGGAAATACTACCTATCTGTTGTTACACGTAATTTTCCGAGCGGTAGAGATCTCTACACTACATCCGACGTGTATTTAGATTAGTGATACCACTTGAACTTCCCATCGACTATGCGGTTTATTATTCGCACTATGTCCATGTCATATCATTAGGAACTCGTTCTTAGGAGTGGCTTAGAGATATAAATCTATTTCCTCACACGTTGGCAATACTTTTTTCAACCTCTCATTCCTGGTTTCCGCTTCTTTGCGGAAGCCACTTTCTTTAAGTCCCTTATCTGACTGTCTTTACCTTTCTTAACTTCCCTTTAGACTATTTCCTTTAAACATTCCTTACTCTCCGATTCATAATTAGAGGCCTCTAAGGTGATCTTTCCTCATACCCTTCTTCTTCTTCTTGCCTTTTATTGGTGTCCAATTTATTACTTGCTACTACAGCTGTACTTTCCACCGCATTTTCAGCCTCTACCGTAACCTCTTCCTCGATTATTTTAACTTTGAGTAGTTCACTAAAGGATGGTTTAACCAAAAGTTTTTAAGGTTTGGTAAAAATATTCCCTTGGTCTTGCTTCCTTTGATGACACGCGCGAGGGAATTTCAATATATTTCCTGGATATAAATTTCTTTTATTTAAATTCCTACGATACGATGTAAATAGAAAGAACAGAGGAAAGGGTTCGGGAAATATTACAGGTTGGTGGCTAGACACCAATGTGGGCTATTTTATATGTTTGGATTATACTTTAATACGACTTGCCTGATGGGAGGACGAGGTGGAAATAAAGGACTGCGTGCGTACATGGGAACGCGCCATTCATGATACTGTTAACTTATCTGTGGAGAGAGAGGTATTGGCTGTTGGTGGTTGTGGTCTGCGGGGTATAGGTGTATTGCGTATGTGGGGTTTCTAGCTTGTTTACATAGCTGTCTTGTTAAGAAGGTTTGGGTACATGTGTTGAGTGGCCATTAATATGTACAGAGGAGAGCGACATCCACGTTTCAAAACGAAGTTCTGAATGCGCAGTGCTCTCCTAAGCCAAGTATCATTTGCAGCTACGAGGGTTATTGGGGTTATTAGTGTTTTATATAGATGTATTTGTAGCGTCTTGATTTCAGGGTAGAGCCTACGTAGCATCTTGTTTGTTTTTTTTACCTTGTTCTGTTTATGTGTGGGCGGGAGTGACGACTTTCAAATGTTGCCGAACGCTTAAATTGCTTCTTTACTACCCTGTTAATTCGTTTGGCTTTTCAATCCCTTTTAAGCATTCAACTCTATCATTCTGTTATTCTTATCTGCAATATTAAATATTACATGTTTGCTTTCTAATTTTCTCTCCACATAGTCGTTCTACCATTTGGCATCTTTCTTCTTTTTTCCAGTCCTTAAAATATATCAACCACTACTTAGTTAAATTTGCTCCACATTTACTCTAGTTCCACACTTGCACAGTTTCTTCTCATATACTCTAAAATATACCCAGACACTCTGCCAATTTCTTTCGAATTCATTAACTTCTTACACATGATTCGTTTCTCCTTCTCGCCTTTCTCGGGTGTTTTAACCATATACCCAACAGTTTAACCTTATACAACACAATCTTTTGATCAGATCACCCAATACTCATACTTCTTTCATCTTTTACATTAAATACACCCTGAACCACATTATTTCTTGATAGATGCAGGTCAAACATACTCTTAGCTTCTCTCCCGCTCTTTTGCCAACCCTTGTGTATTTATGCTGAAAGTACGTGTTTGTTACACATATGTTTCTTTCAAGCCAGAGCTACACGACTCTCTCTCCAGTTATATTCTCTCCGTGTGTACTAAAAGATCCAAGCGCCCCGACTCTGTCTCTCATTCATTTCTCCATTCCTATCTCGCCCAAATATCAACTGATACCCATTTTCAATCCTATCAACACTCCATCCATGTTATTCCCTAATCTCTCTTTCTTACCTTCACTTTTATAATTATAGGGACTACAAAAGAAAACCTCGCACGATTTCACCCTTGCAAATTTCAGACCCACCTACACAATTTTCGAGCTCAACATCCCAATGCAACCAACTCATCATGCCATTCATTACTCAAAAGCACCGCCAAACCTTTAATCATACCAACTTGATCCACACTTAAACGCCCCCATTTCTTTTAACCCACACGGATTTTTCATTCCCTTTTAGCCACATGGGGCATGGATGGTATGGATGGTATAAATAAAGTCTGGTGAATCAGCACAACCTCTTGGCCCTAGGCCCCAAATTATGCACCCTTACGACCCCAATACTTACAGGAGGACAAAGAGATATATATCTTCCACTCTTTTTCCTCCGTCTATCTTTACTATTTCTTTTACATACATCTTTCTAGGTAAGAAGGCCTCGTTGTTATTGCGCTGGAAAGTTGAGAATACTCTACATTCTCCTTCATGTTCTTCTAACATATAGCAAACATCTGCACTCTCCTAATTCCAATGAGATTTGATACCACTATCATCTTTCTCGCATCACATTTACACTGCACATTCGAAACACAGAATCGTTTCACATATTCATGCAAGCAATTGCATTTATCGGCAGGGTCCGTGACACACCCGCCTATTATGTTGTGTCACTTGCATAGGATAAAGCTTTCGGCGGCGCAACATCCTACGGCAGCGGGCCTTTATTCGGGTTTAGGGGATTTTCACGATACTTGCATACGAAATGCCCTCTAGAAGAAAAAGGGAGAATCGCATACATATGCCTTCAAGGAGAGATAGAGGAAAAATACATACACATGCATTCATAACTAAAAAAAATGAAGAATCTTATATGCATGCCTTTATGAAGAGAAAATGAATAAACGGATAAAAAATACCTTATGAAGAAAATATAATGAATCGTATTAACATCCTTTCATGAAGAAAAAATGAAGAATAGCATACCTTCATGAAGAGAAAAGGATAAAATGCATACACATGCATTCATGAAGAAAAAAGGAAGAAAGGTATACACATGGTGTCATGAAGAGAAAATGAATAATCGCATAAGTGTGTCAAGATTAATTTAAAACCAAGAACCACATACATATGTCCTCTTCAAAACTAAATGAAAAATCGCATACATATTATCTCCTTAATAAAAATTGAAGAATCGCATATGGCCACATAAAGATGTTAATCACATTTTGTCACAAATTTTCCTGATTTGTCGAAGATTCTAAGATCTCGGTAAAAGTAAGGAAAAAGACACCTTTTTGGCCTAATTATCTAATCCTTTCTTGGACCAAATTTTGGACATAAAAGACAGATTTAATCATCGCAAATTTGTGTTTATTTTTGTTTCTTTATTAATTAATTCCCAAAATATATTTTGATTATAAAATGCAAATGGTTAGGGTAACTGACACGAGTGGTAATTATGAATAAGTAATGTAATAGTAGTTTATGATACTTTAGTTAGTGAGTTCTGTGGAAAATCACCTCTTGGCATGACTGGTAAGGATTTGGTGTAAAATTTATGACTTTTTGATTCTGAAGTGTTAGAGTATTTATAAGATCCCCCCCACCCCTCCCATCTTTGCCAATCCAGTCATCCGCTTTATTTTTTATTTATTCTTTCTTTGTCACCCACTCGCTACCTTTTACCTTACCCTTCTCCCGAACTATAAGGAAACAAACCAACATAAAGATCAAAATGACGATCCCTAGCAATATCAATGGTGCCAGGATGCAGATCATTACTACGTTTAAAAATCAATCGGCGAGGTATTGGCCCTTACGGGGCTCAATGGAGAGCCAGCCTTTCCACATCAGGGCAGTGCGGTCGCAAAATCTCTCGGACGAATTGCTTAGGCGTAAGAATTATATGTTGTGTGTGTAAAGGAAAGAAGATAAAGAGCGCTTTGTGGTTGCATACTCGTAATGACCATGTGGATACAAATGAATGCGTGCATGTGTGAGACTCAACGGTCCGCAGACGGAGATCCTTATGAAGACCTAAACACTTTGCGTCGTCAATCTGGTCTGGAATCAAACCCGAGTACCAGGCATGTAAATCCAGCGCATTATTCACTCGCTCCAGACTATTACACCTAGTAGCACTTAAATTTACTGGTACAGGGACGAGGATTACTCTAAGAATTAGCCCTTTTTTTTCATCGATATTATTTTATTTGGGGGCAAAAGACTGATAAAATTAAGACTACTTTTAATCTACTCTAACGTATCCTATGTTAAATTAACCTATTCTGAGTCAAAATTGATTGTAATTAATTGTATTTAACGTGTAATAGGTGGGCTTAAAATTTATTGTTATATTTCTTATGTGACTTATTATAAAATATTTTAACACGCATTGCTAATATTCTTCCTTACAAAGTGAAATATGGGTCAACACCCATTCTGATTACTCGTATTTAACATATTACAATTTGGTTAACATGCATTGCTATTATTCTCGTTTAATGTGCGGATGATTAGGTTAACATTCCTTACTGTAACTCATATTAAGGTTTGAAAGATTGGATTAACATGGATTTATATCTTTTAGGCAAAAAACTTTTGATGAGCAGGGATAAATTTTTCGTTTTATACCTATAAGAGATAAAATTAACTGCATTGCTACTTTTCGTCTTTAAACTCTGAAAAGATTATAAAATAAGTAGCCTGAAAAGGAAACCTAAAACGAATATAGAAGCTGGGAGAGCATATTAGATGCCTTGAGAATCCAACCTTCTAATCAAACCGCCTTTGAAAATGAAAAAATGTGCTTGATGTATATAAGGTTCCACGCTTAAATAGTATACGTAAACTTTAATAGTGTGATTAATAATCTATTAATTGATACAGGGAAAAGATAACAGAAGTAAGATATAGAGACTATATGATACAAGATACAATGTAATCACCCTCCGTTATACACTGAAACCTTTTCTAATGACTTCTTATTCTGTAGCCAATGCAGGCGAACAACCACCAGCTCAAGATCCTTCTCCAGCTCCGACCAAACCCCCGACTACCTACCTTCCCGTATCACTTATCGTTGGCATATCGAGTGTTGTAGCCGTCACTATGGCACTAATAGTTGCACTACTAGTCCAGTGCCGAGGCCGACTCCTGCGCAGGAATCACAATCGTGGGAAATCCACTAAGGTTCCTGATAATGGAATTTCGTCCAGAGAATCACTACTAGACTTACGAGATGTAGCTAATTACCAAGCGTGTTCTCTCACCCGCTCCAAAGGTAAGAATTTGTCTTTGCACTAAAATTAGTGTTAAAGTCAATGGTGAATTTAGTACTCTGACTGCAATCTGGCTTATCAGATAAAGGATGTGGGGACCATAAGACACAGATACTAAAGATGATTTGTTGATCCTCCGCAAAAGACTGGCTATTTGGATAGTCTTCCATTTAATTTTAGAAATTATCATCTTGCAAAAGTTTTGGCAACTAAAAATCCTCTCCCTCAGAGCAATTCCCTAAAATTGTAAATTATAATATAAATCAGGAAACAAAATATATGCAATACTTTCATTTTGTAACAAATGTTATATTGATTTGTATTGACGTTGCTATTACCATGTAAGGTTTGCCTATTCTAACCAAAAACGAAAATACAACACTTTGCTCCGCTGATAAAAAATGTAAAACTTTCTCTTTTACTTTCTGGAGTGGTTAAGTTAACATGCCTCCCACTTAAGTCTCGCCTAACGAAAATTCCCTCGTCTAACTTTTTTTACTATAGATCTCTCACTAAAGACTTGCTGTAGGTGAAAACTTTTAAGTTACTCATAATCCACATGAAAATAGAGAATGAAAAGTAAAGTTATTTAATGAAAAAAAGGACTTATTAATGCAAACCGCGGACAGGAAGGTGACGTGTGCAAATGTATTGAAAATAAAAGGAAAAAGGTTGTGGTAGAGAGGAATAAGGATTATGATAAATTAATGCAAATGAAACAATGGTCTACTCAACGCAGCTCTATTTGCAGAATATTTACGAAGATGTTTATAAAACGAAAGTAAATAAATAAATAGAAAAAATAACAAGTGAAAAAGGAATAAGGTATGAAGAGGGTTTAGCAACAAACTCAGGGATTTGAAAAACAACCTAGGATAAATCTACGTGATAAACATGGTTACAAATGGGCAAATTAAGATCCAATTACGAAGACTCTGAAAAGAAGGGACGGCAGTAAATATTAAATAGTAAGAAAATAGAAATGAAAGGACGCAATAAGAATAATGGAAAATGCATTAGCAAACCTACTCTGGTAAAATTGATTTCCTATTAGCATACTGCCCATTTTTCTTTAGTAAACGAAATACAAAGAAATGGTGGAGCTCAACCAGATTCACCGATCGATAATCTTCCTCCATTCTGGCACTACTCGAGCAGGAAACAAATTGGCTAATGGGAGGTGGCTTTCAACCCAATCAAAAACCAAGTCAGATCCAAACAACCTCTTCACATATAATAATTATTTACCTTTTTCGCTAATTACGTATCATACTCAAAACATGTAATTACACAATTATTTACAGGGCGAGAGAGAATAGAGCACCTAAAGACAAAAAAATCAAAACCAGCATGGAGACCATTACTAATGGTGTCTTAGTTCAGGTTAGACTTATTGACATCCACTTGCTTCCTTTGACTTGGACAGGAATACGGCAAGCTTGCAAGACACTCTGCAATCAGCCTTGCCCTAAATAAAGCACTTTCAACCTGTGTTCCTCCACTAAATTGACTAAGTGAGCCTATTTTTCCAAGGCCGAATTAAATCGACTAACCAAGAGGTTGTGGATATCAAACTGGATAAAACAAAATAATCTCTACTACTGTACACACATAAATAAAATAATGACTACAACATAGAAATATAAAAGAACTAAATGGGGAAAAAGTGTACACACGTCAGCTTCAGGCGGGAGCCATGAGCACGTACATACATACATACACAACCGACAAAAGGGTAACTACCATTCTGGGTGAATCTGCCACTCGAGGATTTTTGTACCGGAGAAAAGGGAGCGGGGGGGGGGGGAGCGTCTAGTTCGATTACTTTTCAACGGGACTGTTGAAATTGTACTTGGCCTGCTTAAAATTATGAAGAAGAATACAACCTGTCTTCTAAAAACCACTGGTAGCCTTGAAAAGAGGGATCAAGGGAGTATTTCACCGCGGAGAAGCCGAGTCGAAAACAACATTGTAGGATTCTCCTCGTTGCTAGTTCTTATTTCTTCTTATTTAATTTTCCTATCATTGGGCTTTTGGGGTAAGAGAGACTGAGAGAAAGAATTCTTCTGTGTCGTGTCCTCTTTAGCAAAATGATAATCTTAGCCAGCTGGAAGTGGATTTTATTCAATCTATACATCGGCGACGGAAGTGAATTTAGACCTTCACGCCATCTCGCAGAACCTTTCGTTGTTACAATTAGGTTCGCTATAGGGCGTGTTATCAAACGGAAGTTACCTCAAAAGAAGCCGATCACGGGTTCTTTCCGTACTAACCGTCTCTCTCTTTCTATCTTTGACTCATCCTTTCACCTCAAGATGGAATTTACGGAAATATGTGACATCCAATAATAAAAAAAGGCGATTTACATCGTAATTTCGAAACACAAAACAGAAAAAACTAAAGAATACATCACACTAAATTAAAAAAACACACAAAACCAAACCAAATTAAAATCCACATAGAGGGACTAGGGAGTACATATGTATAAGGATTATCATTATAAACATTTTTTAACACTAACCACAATTATCCACAAATAACTTTAAGAAGGAGGCTAACCTGCCTCGGGTTCATAGCACAACCAGTCTACTATACAAACAAAAAAGTAAATAAAAAAAGAGTATATGTTTTCTTAAACTTAATAGAAATATTGCCTGACCATATTTACAAAAATCAATCTTTAAAATTAAAAAATTTACCCTCAATCAGGTTCAATTCGAAGAAGGATTCAATGGATTCTTGCTTAAGCTATCGGTTGTACAGTTATCGTTGCCTTTAATTTACAGGATCCTATATTTAATTTCTCGTAAAACAAAATCCAACGCATTAGACGAAATTATTGTTCTTCACCTTTCGGAGGTTGGACAAGGGTTAATGGTCAGTTTCTATTACAAATTCCCCAAATATTTCCTCGCGATAATTTAGGGAATTATCGTGAGGGCCTCTCGCGTAGTTCTTTTCGCGGGGTAGTAATTTCAAACTTGCATATGTGATGGCAAAGTTCTCATAATTTTTTCAGTACTGAGCTAGAAAAAGCCTATTCCCTCGTTGCTGGCATCTGTTCGAATGCTAAACGGTTCATCGGGATTGGGCATAGATAATATGGGCGCCGACGCGAGTTTTCCCTTAAGTTGATAAAAATCTTAATCGACAGTGGGTTCAATACGAGGCTCTTAGGGCAGTTTTTTTTTCAAAGTTCACACAAAGGAGCGGAGAGCTAGCCGGTTATTTCCAATACGGAAGCCTATCTAGTCAATTCTATTGTAGGCGAAATTACACAAACTTTGACCGATAGTTAGATTAAGCTCCCGGTCTTCGTATAATTTCTTGTAGAGCAGTAAGGTGCTGATTCCATTCACTCGTAGCCACATAAATATCATCAAAATAGAATTATATATTTGGCCATACATCTGATATTCTTCTCGTCATCCGATTATAATTAATGCATGCAGTGACAAGACCAAAGGGGATTCGTCGAAATTGCATTATCCTATTTTTAGTTGGGAGCAACAACAAAACTTCCTCACCCGGCTTAAATTTTCTATCTTCAGATTTGTAGTCGATGTAAGTTTTTTATTTATCCAGGTTAACATCCAAATTTCGATACGCTATTTCGGAGCTTTTCTCCAACTTCTGTCGTAATTCGATTAGATACGAGTACTAAGATTGGAGTTCCTGATCAAGTTTTTAATCTGTAAATAGCTCCTTCAAAATGCTAAAGGGGCCTCGTACATTCCTCCTGTATGGTAATTCAAACTGAGGGAAAACCAAGGTGTAATTGGTCATTTCTCTATAAGCAAAGAGAGCTACCGGAAGATAACGGTGACATTTCCTTGGCTGCTCCATTCCATTTCCAGCTGGATGGAACGATGTAATAAACAAGGGTTTTATCATGAGCAACTTGCCCACATATTCCATCAATTGAGGCGTAAATTGGCGGCCATGATCAGACAATATCTCCTTCAGCAGCCCAACACGGGAGAAAATCGTAATGAGTGCTTCGGCACAAGAGATGCTATCAATCTTCTTAAGTGGCGCAGCCTCAGGGAATCTGGTGGCAAAATTGACCAGAGTTAAAACATAGATCAAGTGGTCAAAAGTTGATCCACAGGGATATTGGGATACCCGTAGACTCTGGCAAATTAAAGCAGCATAAAACGTGATGGATGCTGCGACGACCTTGGCCCAGGCAGTGAAGTAGGCGCACTCGATGTCGCATCTCACAATGGGAAATCTGTTAGCACATTTCAGTTAAAAGTGCACTACTGCAGTCTTGTCGTGATCCGGGGCTACATATGGAAGGAATCTGTCAGATCTCGCGATGCACGTGCACCCTTTGTTGCGCACGAGTGTTGAGATCGGGCAACCGTCAACCGCTCCAGTTTGGAATTGGAGACCTCCAGGAGTGCTTTTATCAAACAGAAAGTTCCCTTGGTGGCCTGCGGGACTCGGTTCGCTTGAAGGGATAGGTGCTTCTGGTAGCAACGGCGGTTAAGCAGGCGTGGTACTTATATTGTGCACCTGGTGTGGATGGCCACCTCTAAATTGAGAATTCTGAGGGCAATTAGTTCCTTACATGTCCCTCTACTCCGCAGAAGTAACAGACGATATTTCTCTTGATTAATGACGTAGGGGAAGGGTTTGATCTCACGTTTGTCCGGGAGGGAGAAGGGTTTAAGCTTAGACGGATCAGGCATCTTGATGAACTTATCCCTGTTGTGTGGAACGAATTTGGTTTTATGATCCTTTGCTTTAGGAGAGTGTGGTTCCGTTTTATTCCCTTCTTTCGGATAACAATTATGACTAGCTGCATATACACCTGCTTCCCCGATGCACTCTTTAAATATTAGGCACTTCCGGTCTTTAACGAAGGATCTGATCTACCAAAGAAGTGACGCCAAGAGTTGGTATTTGAGGAAGAAGTCAACCAAAACATCATATTCCTAGGGAATTTTAAAGGTGTCTTGCCAGAAATTAAAATTACTCTGCAGGGAATATCCAAATTGACGGAATGTTTGATTAGGCTGGATCCCACAATGCACGGTAAAAATCCGGAGTCTTGTTATAGGCAGCAAGCAATTCGGCTTTTACCGTGGAATAATTAATGGTTGCCTTTAAGCGGGAGAGAGATGAAAATGTCCCTGAGCTGGGTACTTAGCATAGGCAACAACTTGGTTACGCCATCTGTTTAAATATCCCACTGATTCACCTCTAAAATTTTCTCGAAATGACTGAGGTATGTATAAGTCGAAATCTTCTGCTTAGTCAAAAACAGGCTATTTTATGGGCGCGGGTGGTGCACTTCGGTCCTCGAATTAATTGAAATCGTTTCGTTTCTACCTCTAGTCATTTCTAGTTAATGTAAACGAATTTTCTCTTTCTTTCTGTTTTTCTCTTTTCTTTTTTATTCACGTTTTTATCTTCTCTTTTTCTTACATTCTTTCTCTTCTTTTCCCTTCTTTCCACTATTACTGCTCTCTCTTCTTCTTGGATGTAGGCCAATAGATCCTTTCAATTTAGTCCAAGACACTCACTTTGTGATTTGAAAATTCGAAAGACAACATGCTGTCGTGTTTACCAAACTCTTATGAAAAATTAAAAAAAACAACAACAAAAGAACATAGCGGGAATGTTAAACCAGATTTAATCGTAATTCACTCTATGGATTGCACTCAGAAGCACTAACAAAAGTGCAAACGGGTTTTGCTTAACCCCAAAATAAAATCACAACGGAGAAAAAAAAGACACCATAAAAAGAACACAACTAATTATCGCGCACGATTCGAATTTTATCCCCTACGCTCAACCGGAATAATTTCTAGAGTCGAGATTTTAGCAAAATGACTTTCCTTACCGTAATTGAGACGATGGATTCGGCGTCTATCCGTCAAGTACGCCAAATACCAAAATTGGCTTTGCTAATAAATCTTTCAAATATGGCAAATTATATGGGACCAGAAAGAAAACAGAAATTCCACTTTGGAGAAATAGTGAAACACAGTAAGAAAAAATAATTTCTTTCGAACTAATAAATAAATAAATTCACAGTCAATGGGATAATGTAAACAAAATTTTAATTGAAAGTAGCCTATGCAAGAAGATTTTTTCTCCACAGGTTTCTGATAGACAGAAACAAACCCCTAAAACCTTGACACCCGTTTAATATATATATATATATATATATATATATATATATATATATATATATATATATATATATATAATTATTCTATGTCGTAGGTCAGGTTAGATTTCCTGACCTCTGCTTGATCTTTTGACTCGGAAGGGAAAATGGTAAGCTCGCAGGACATTCTGCTATTAGCCTTGCCCTAATTAATGCACTTTAAACGGTGAAGGCACTAAATCGAGTAATAGTGAGTATTTTTCCAAGTTTAAATTAAATCAACTACCTAGGAGGTTCTGGATATCAAACTAGATGTAACCAAAGAATCTTTACTATTGTACAAACAAAAATATAAATAATGAATACAACATAGAAATATAAAAGAATTATTTGGGCAAAAGGTGTGCACACGTCAGCTCCAGGCGGGAGCTGTGAGCATGTACACATAAACATGCACGACCAACAAAAGGGAAACTACGATTCCGGGTGTATCTTCCTCCTGATGATTTTTGTACCCTAGAGAAAGGCTTAGAGGAGAAGTGTGTATGAGTGTATAGCTAGATTGCTTTTCAACGACACGGTTCGGTTTGCACTTGGCAGATTAGTACTTGGCCTGCTTAAAGTTATGAAGAAGAATACACCCTGTTTTCTAAGAACCACTGGTAGCCTCGAAAGGAGGGATCGAGGGAGTATTTCACCGTGGAGAAATAGTGTTGTAGTCTTCTTTTTCCTAGTTCTTAATTCTTCTTTTTTAATTTTCTTGTCTTCGGGCTTTTGGGCTAAGGGAGGACAAGAGAAAGAAATCTTCTGTGTAGCGTTTGTTTTGGCAAAATACTAATCTTACACCGGCCAACACTTAACTATTTATACGGGGCTGCCGGAAGTGGATTTTACTTAATCTATACAGCGGCACCGGGATTGAATTTAGTTAGACTTTCACACCATCTTGCGGAACCTCTCATTTTTACAATTAGCTTCTATATAGGCGTATTATTAAACGGAAGTCACCTCTAGTTCTTTCCGTCTTACCCGTCTCTCTCTATGTCTATCTTTGGCAAATGGTGTTTGTTCCCTCAAATACCATCCCCGGCCAAACCCCGACCCCGGGAGAGAGGTCATTGAGAGGTGCTATTCGTTGAAGTGTGAGTATCACTCGTATAACTCATCGTGGTTCAAATTGTGTTCAACGCTCTGTTTGCCCAAACCAGAAATGTGGACAAGCTCATGTACGAAAAGGAAGCCTGTCTGATTAATTCAAAAAAGCTGGAGGCGAATAACAGGGCCGCCGTAAGTGCATTTTACTTAATCAATACAGCGGCAGCTGGAGTAAATTTAGACTGTCACACCATCTCGGGGAACATCGATTTGTTACAATTAGGTTCTCTATAGGACGTGTTATGAAACTGACTTACCTCAAAAAAAGCCGATCCTGGGTTCTTTGCGTCCTACCCGTCTCTCTCTGTCTATCTTTGACAATGATGTTTGTTCTCTTGAATACCATCTTCGACCAATCCCCGTACTAGGAAAGATGTCTTTGGAGATGCTATTCGTTGAAGTGAGAGTAGCCCTCGTACAGCTCATCGCGGTTCAAAGTGGGTTCATCGTTCTGTTTCCCGAAATTAGAGATGTGGACAAGCTTATATACGAAGCGGACGCCTGTCTGCTTAAGTCAATCCGCCTAGCGGCAAAGAAACCTTCAAATGGCAGCCAACCGAATCGTTATCTGTAGGAAAGTGAAGAGTGGGGTTAACGAACACATGACTGAGGAATTGAAAGCTGAGATTGAAAATCAACACACATGAGCCAAGTTCCGGGAACTTCTTCGCATGATGAAATGTATGAAAACAGCGGAATAGAAAAATGTATCTACCGATTAATTGAGCTATTACCGAACCTAAAATATCGATTAACACAACAACTTACCAATTTGGACTAGAAATTCTTACCAATTGCTTCTCAATAGGAAGGAACTCAAAGAAACAAGAAATAAAATGAGAAAAGAATAACCACATCTTCTACCAAATATATAAAATTAAAAAACACTAATTATTACAGTATTATTAAAGTAATTAAATCATAAAACAACAAAATATGCGCCTAACATATACAAAAAAAAACACTATTTTTTAAGACCAACAAACGGTTGAATGCCGTTTTAAACAAGAATATCAACTAAACATATCTACAAACATTAAAACAGACCACCTACACTTCCTTTTCTATTTACCACTTTTATTTGTCCCCCTCCACAGATGCTCGCACAGTTCCCTTTTCGGAATTGTATTTTTCGTAAAAGAAGCAACAGTTTCCTAACAAGTCTACATTTTCCTAGGGTGGAATTAACAGATCGACTGATGACTTACCATTTGTACTTGACAGAGTTCCTCTCCAGTTTCACCCCAGTACCAATACTTATTAATTAAGTTCCTTGCTCATCCTGCGATCCAAATAATTTGACTTAGATGGAGGATTTGAAGAAACTGTCAGGGTTAGCCATCCCTAACTCGGAAATTGCCTTCCTAACCTTAGGAAGAGGAAGTGCAATTCCGATGGATCTACGGCCGGAAGACAAACTGGCACCAAGAGGAGGCAGCCAAAATATACATTTTGATGGACGACGAGAACGCCTGAAAAGGCGCAAGCAGCAGCCATATAGGACAACTCAGTTCAGATTGGGATGACTTAGGATCCTTCAGGTGAACAAAAAGAGATTTTGACAGAAGTGGGAGAGATATTTCTAACAGTGCATACAAAACCTCTGACAGTACAGGCACACCTACTTCCACTATTTTACACCCTGGAATTTTGCCTGCTTCACTTCCTTTTTATTACAATATCAAGATTGTTTTCCATCACCAAACAACGGTAAGTTTGTGTGTTTTAGTTACTGTAATGTGAAAGGATTTGTTTAGAAAAACAAAAAATACGCAAACCTTGACACAAAACTCTATTATTAAATTTGTGATATTAGTGTCGTGTACACATTGATAGTACCATGCAAATTAAAACTGATTTTTAAAAGAAAAACTTTTATAATTTTGAAAGACTTGACGCAGCTTAACACAGAGGGTTTACAAACACACATATTTTGTACGCACAGGCAGTTAGTCTACTTTTTTCTTAAAAGATATGTTTATGTTCTACTAACCATATCATTGATCGTGAAGCACAAAATTGATTTATTCTTCGATTTGCTGATTCAAGCGGCAAGTAGTTAAACCGGATCTAATTAATTCCTTCCTAAATTTTAATCGCTCGAAAGGGAAATTTCTGAATCAACCAGATCATTAGATCGATTCTCTCCTCTCAAATAAGAATTTCCCTACCAGTAAGTGGAGCTCAGCCCTCTATTTAAATATTCCCTCGAGGTGTTTTTTTTTCTTTCTGATACTCTCCCAGAGTCGTTGTGATTGATGTTGTTGTTGTTTTTCATTTTGTATATAAGAAATATCTTGGAGCAAAATTTGTTAGTGATTGTACAGCTGAAGGTTGGAACGTAACTCTCCTCAACTACTAGTGCACTTGTGATAAAAAAAGCGTTAACTTAAAAAAAGTTTCATTGGCATTGCTCTCCTATTTACTAAAAGAGAAAAGTAAAAAATCGACGAATTCGAAAACAAAATGAAAGCCGTTAGATTTAATGGTTAGTCAATAGACAAATAAAATAAAAACCTGTAGAGTAATTCTAGAGACGTGTGATTTCTTTACGTAAAATAGAGCATACCTGTCTCAAAGTTACTTTGTGCCAATTTATGGAGTAAATGCGATAGTATGTGGTGTAATGTTTACTTTTATTGTATTTATTTTAATTAGTTGCAAAGTTATTGATTTTCAAAAGAAGTTAAGGTTGGTTGGAATGCGGCTTAGATACTGTCTAGTACCGAAAATCTCCATTACGCAACTTTAATTAACGGAATACATTATTTTGTTACGATAAGTTAAAGTTGATGCTGTGGGACTGAGTCGGTCAAGTTTAATAGTGTTTAAAGGCAGGTAGGATAAATGGATGGGCAAAGATGATTATGGGGTGTTTTAAGTTCAATGTAGGGCAAAATTTACATAATTTGATATATTTAAATATATATATATATATATATATATATATATATATATATATATATTTATATATATATATACGAGTATATATATATGGAAAATATCACGAAAGTTAGCGCGTGATAACTATAAAATAGGAATATGTACCAGGCAAGAAAACTGAATAAAATACGGATTGGAGTTAGTACTTTCATCTATTCGACATTTTGAAACTCACAATGGTAAGAAAATAAGACACACAGTATTTATACTAAGCGCGTTTCCCTATGAGGTCAACATTTTAATGCTATCAGATAAGTCGGATTTTATAAAAAGTGATAGAATTGGATTTAGCCAAAACAGCCCTGGGCTAATGTTGAGATTACTCTCCTTTGTGTGAGAGATTATAAATGATTCCAGAATATTTCTCTTTATAAAATCATTACTTTGGATTATTGTATCTGTTTTTGACCAGTTGATTCCGTGTCCCATCTTGAAATTGTGGACAGCTAAGGCATTATTCAGATATCCCTTAATTACTGCATTTTTGTATTGTTGGGTCCTTATGGAAACATTTTCGAAAGTTTGGCTTACATAGAATAAATTACAATCAAAACATGGAATTCTGTAAATTACATTATTATCATTATTGGGAATATGCTTTATTAAGAGATTTTTTAATGTATGATTGTATTTAAAGGCTACCTTAATATTAATTTGATTTAGAATGGGCACTACAGACATAAAATTATCATGGTAGGGTAAAATTAATAGGTTTTTACGAGGTTCTATTGTCTCTAATTCACAATTATAAAATGTTTTTGGGGCTATATTCATACATTCTTCTAGAAAGAACTTTTCACTAAATAAAAAACCTTAGTGTCCACATTGCCACTGCTTTTGCTAGATTGGAAAAAAATAAGAACATAACTCAAAACCACATAGACATTGCAAAAGGTATTGTTTATTTAAGTAGTGATTAATATGTATAAAAACTTACACAATTTTACGAAAAGATTTATATCAGCACTTAAATCCTTAAAGATAGAAAAAGATCTGCACATTACAAAAGCTGATAAACCTAACACGTTTTTTATATCAAAAAAAAGGACGTATTTAGAAAAAATGTCCACCTTATTATCCGATAGGTCTACATACCTTCCGTTAAGGAAAGATCCCTTAGATGACCTAATAAAGTGTTTTAATTGAGGCTTAAAAACCATTTAAAAAACACAGTTTAATTATGGATTCTGTCTCTTCTAGTGGCTCTTCTTTACCCTATTTGTATGGTCTAATAAAAACTCATTACCAAGGAAACCCAATAAGACCAATCATAAGTACCACTGTTTCAATCCACTATAAACTTTCAAAATATTTAGTAAATTTACTTTCTCCTATCTTTGGAACTATATCCCCCTCGCATATAAAAAATTCCCTTGACCTTTGCAATAAATTAAACAATATTAGGGTAACATCAGATCTGAGACTAGTCAGTTTTGATGTTACCTCTTTATTCACCAAAGTGCCCATTGATGACTCATTAGACTTCTTAACCTTTATTCTAAATGCTTATGACATCCCTTTACCAACCAATACCATTATTGATCTTATTTGTTTATGTATTAAAAAATGTAAATTTAGTTTCAACGGCTAATTCTATGGGCAAGTGTTTGGTATGGCTATGGGTAATCTCTTATCTTCCTTTTTGTCAAATTTATATATGGAATTTTTCGAAATTAGGTTGATCCCCCCTTTTTGGTCTACTCAAATTGTTTGGTTTCTGTATGTTGACGACATCCTAGTAATTTTAAACAACAGTTTTGACATCGATAGTTTTCTTTTAATTATCAACTCATTAGTTCCGTCATTTAAATTCACCATAGAAAAGAAAGTAAATAAGAGCCTTCCATTTTTGGATGTCCTAATAATTAGAGAACCATATAGATTTAAATTTACTGTCTATAGGAAACCAACAAACAATTTATATTATGTGCATTTTTATTCAAGTCATGCCCAAAATATAAAATCTGCTGTTTTTTTCCTCCATGTATCTTAGGGCTCATCGAATATGTAGTCACGACTATATAGATTAAGAATAAACAAAAATTTAAGATATTGCTACCAATTTATGCTAACCAAAGTACTTTCTAGAAAAATGTACGAATATAGCCCCCAAAAATTTAATAATTGTAAATTAGAGACAATAGAACCTCGTAAAAACCTATTAATCTTACCCTATCATGATAATTTTATGTCTGTAGTGCCCATTCTAAAACAAATTAATATTAAGGTAGCCTTTAAATACAATCATACATTAAAAAATCTCTTAATAAAGCATATCCCCAATAATGATAATAATGTAATTTACAGAATTGCATGTTTAGATTGTAACTTATTCTATGTAGGCTAAACTATCGAAAATGTTTCCATATGGACCCAACAACACAAAAATGCAGTAATTAAGAGATATCTGAATAATGCCTTAGCTGTCCACAATTCCAAGATGGGACACGAAATTACATGGTCAAAAACTGAAACAATAATCCATAGTAATGATTTTATAAAGAGAAATATCCTAGTATCATTTTTAATCTCCCACACAAAGGAGAGTAATCTCAACATTAGCCTGGGGCCGTTTTGGCTAGATCCAATTTTATCACTTTTTCTAAAATCCAACTTATCTGATAGTATTAAAATGTTGAGCTCATAGGGAAACCTGCTTAATATAAATACTGTGTGTCTTATTTTTCTTACCATTGTGAGTTTGAAAGTGTCGAATAGACGAAAGTACTAACTCCAATCCGTATTTTATTCAGTTTCCTTCCGTAGTACATATATATATATATATATATATATATATATATATATATATATATATATATATATATATATATATATATAGCTGCATGCCTTAGTTTTAGACAAACTTTGATTAAAATGCTTTAAAAGTAGTATGTAGGATTATATCCTATGGATGCAGTATTTGGAAGATTCTTGCACAGCTCTTTGATTTTTTCTGTGACATATGACTGACTACGGATGACCTCTGATTAACCTCGGATGACCTTGATTGGTGACACTTTAGAAGCAGTATTCTGGATGCATTTCTGTTTGCATTATTTCGCTGATGATTATTTCTTTGCGCATAGCAGTTTGATTTACTGTAATTACCTCTGATTAACCTGGAATGATTTTGATTGCTGATGTATTTGTGGCCGTAATATAGATAATCTATATAAAATGCTATACATCCATTATTTGGTGGATAATGGATGTTTTTCTTAGGGTGCTTTAATTCAATCTGATAGTGATGATTGACCTCGGTTGATCTTGATTGGCGATGATAGTGAAGCAATATTATGGACGCAATCCTATTGATGCAGTATTTTAAGAATTATGGCTAATTATAATCGAAAAGATCTAGTATTTACTCGTATGACCTATAGATTACCTACATGCAATACTATGGATGCAGTATATAGAGGATAATGGTTGATTCTCGCAGAGCTCTTTGATTTACTCGGATGACCTCTGATTGACTTTGTATCACCTTGATTAGTTATGCTTTATAAACAGTATTCTGACTGCAATCCTATCGATACATTATTTGGATGTTGATTGTTGTTTCTCTCAGAGATCTTTAATTTAATCAGATGATCTCTAGTTGAACTTGGTGACCTGCATTGGTTATCCTTTAGAATCAGTATTCTGGACGCAGATATATGGATACAGGATTTGGAGGAGGATGTCAGAATTTTGCAGAACTCTTTGATTTACACGGTGTCGTAGAATGCATCCCCCCTTTTTGTTCTAAGAGTGCTAAGAGTGCTAATATATTGATATCTTAATATCTTAAAAAACAGAGCCGTTCCGAAACACGTAAGGATATAAGAGAAACGCACAATAATCTCAAAATACACTTATATTTTAACTTTAACCATTGAATACACAACATCTAAACATTAACTACATCAATACTCTGAATATTATCATAAACAGGAATTAAATAAATTTGTTTGACCCTCAAAAATTGGTTAACTTCTCTACACACAACAATAATATAAGATTTAGGCTTACGGACTCTACTGGAATTTAAAGGCCTCAGAAATGTTATTGACTCCCGACGCGTGCCGTCTGGCCAGATGTAGATGGGCGAGATCACACGGTCATTTTGGCGAGGGTAGCAGCTGGGGGGTCCAGACGGTATTCCGGGGGGGGATAATCTTCACGGACGAGAACAATTACGGTGCTTTGAGCAACACCAAGGTAGTCGTGGTCTCTCTGGCGAGAGGGAGTCGAACTTGGTTCTTAAACCAAGTTAACTTGGAGTGCGGTGTGTCCACCAAGTAACGAGTTCGAGGGGAAGCTTTTCTCCTTCGTTACTTAATTCCTCATGGACGAGGACTAAACTCGGGAAGGAGCTTCTTCAAGGGCGAGGATAACGGAGGGGGATAAGTTACTGAAAGTTCGGTTTGGTAACCAGGAACTAGCTCGAGGATGAGCTTCTTCTTAGTTCCAGTCTTCTTCAAGGGCGAGTATAACGGAGGGGGGTTTCTCTGACGAGAATAATTTGAACTTGGTTCCTTAACAAGTTAACTTAGGAGTTCGGTGTGGCCACCGAGTAACGGGCTCGAGGGAGGAGCCTTTTCCTTCTTCTTTTCTTAATTCCTCGAAGACCTGGAATACCCCTGGTGTTTAAGGTGCACCAGGATATGAGGAGTCTCTCTGGTGAGAGTAAGTTGAACTTAACAAAGTTAACTTAATGCTTGGTTTGATAACCAGGGACGAGCTCGAGGATGATCTGCTTCTTAGCCCCTTAAGGTAGGTAGCCCTGCCTCTCTTGCAGGGTACTTCTTGGTCTGGCGACCCAAGTAAACTACCTATCCAGTCTCGGTAGCTCGGTTTTGAACCGAGGACTTCATCACCTAGAGACTGAAGTATACTACCACGATTTTCCTCCGTGTTCCTCATTTATACCTTGTTACCCAACTGGGGGAGTGGTAAGGGGGGGGAGGAGCTTGAGGACGGCCCCAGGAGAGTTCTTATGCCCAATGGTTTTTCCCACCGAGTCTTACATCGGCTCCTCGTTAGCCTTCGAGCCTGGGAGAAACACGTCTCCAATTTCTTATTTGACGTGAAACTGGATCTCACTCTCCTAGGGGAAATCTTGCATTTTCACCTTTAGGGTCTTTCAGGGCGCCGAAAGTTGCGACGCTGCGGTTACGCACTTGACCCGCCGATGCCCTTGGGCGGATGTCTTTGCGGTAACCGCCTTGTGACTGCGCCACAAGTGAACGGTGGAGGGAGGGGGGGAGTGACGATTCCCCTACACATCGATGAACTCTAATTGACTTCGAATGAGCGTGATTCTTTATGTTTAAGAATAAGTAGTATTCTTTTCGCAATAACATGGATGCAGCGTTTTGACGATGATGGGTGATTCTTTGATAGCTCTTTGGTTTGCTCGGATGACCTTGATTAGTTATGCTTTAGGAGCAATATTCTGGATACGATACTATGGATGTGCTATTATGAGCTTGATGGCTGATTTTTGCAGAGTAATTCGAGTTACTCTGGTAACCCCTGTGTGAGCACGGATAACCTTCATCGGAAATCTTTTAGAACCAATATTCAAGAAGCATTCCTATAAATTCAGTATTTAGAGGATAAAGGGTGATTTACTCGATGATCTATGATTCACCTCGGATAACTTTGAATGGTGATTCTTTGGAAGCAGTCTTCTCGATGCAATATTATTGAAGTATTATTTTGAGGATGATGGGTGATGTTCACATAACCTTGAATATATATGCTCTAGAACCATTATTCAGAACGATATATTGTGGATGCTGTATCTAGATGATAATGGATGATTCTTGTAAAGAAGATTAATTTACTCGGATGACCTCTGATTCACCTCGGATAAACTTGAACAGTGATTATTTGTAAGCAGTATTCTCGATGCAATGCTATGGATGCCGTATTTTGAGGAAGGTGGTGTATTCTACTAGAGCTCTTTGATTTACACATATACCTCTGGTTGACCTCGGTTTAACTTGATTTGTTATGCTTTAGAAGCATTATTCTAGAATGCAATTCTATGGATTCAGTATTTAGAGGATGATGGGTGCTTCTTGCAGAGCTTTTTAATTTACTCAATCAATCTCTTATTGACATCGAATGACCTCAATTTTTTATGCTTTCGAAACAGTATTCAAGATACAATCCCATGGATGCAATATTTAGAGGATACTGGCTGATTCATGGAGTGTCTTCGATTGATTCAGATGAACTCTGATTGAGCCTGGGGTGACTTTGTTTCATTATACTTTAGAATTCTATTCTGAACCACACCTTTAGATGCATTATTTAAGGGGTAATGTGTGCTTCCTACAAAGGTATTTGATTTACTTTTCTGTTTTAAAATTAATTATGCGTTAGATGTAGTAATCGGCATGTAACCCTAATGCAGATTAATTGTAGAAGGATAAGTTAATCTAGTAGAGCACTTTGATTTATTTTGGTCACCAGTTTGACCTTGGATGACCATGATAGGTAATGCTTTAGAAGCATTATTTTTGATACTATCGTATGTATCCAATATATGGAGGATGATATATATGATTCTTTCACAGATCTTTAGTTTATTTGGATAACCTCTACTTCGGATAACCTTGATTATTATGTTTTAGAACCAGTATTCTGCACAAAATAATATGGATACAGAATTTAGAGGAGGCTGGGTGATTTTATCAGAGCTCTTTGATTTAATCAGGTGAGCCACGATTGACCTCGAATGACTTCGATTGGTTATGGATTTGAAGCAGTCCTTTAGACGAAATCCTATGGATTCAGTATTTTAAGGTTGATGGGTTATTCTTGCAGATATTTTTGATTGAATCAGATGAAATTTGATTGACCTAAAACAAGCTTGATTGTTGATGCTTTGGAGCAGTATTCTGGAAGCAATTCTATGTATGCACTATTTAGAGGAAAATGAGTGATTCATTCGAAGCCCTTTGATTTAGTCGATTGCCTCTAATTGACAGCAGATGACCTTCATTGGTATTAATTTCGAAAGAGTATTCTTGGCGCAATCCTATAAATTTAGTATTCATAAGTTGATGATTGGTTCTTACAGATATCTTTGATTTACTCAGATGAACTTTGCTTAACTTCACATAAACTTGATTGTTGATGCTCTGAAAGCAGCATTCTGCATGAAATCATATGGATATATTATTAAGAGTTTGATGTTTGATCCTTGCTGAGCTATTTGATTTTCTCTGGTTACTACTGATTGATATCTAGTATTCTGAAAGCAATCGTATAGATACAGTATTTGAATGATGATGTATGATTCTCTCAGAGCTCTCGTATTCTTTGGATGCAGAATTGAAGGATGTTGTTTGATTCATTCAGAGCTCTTTGATTTATTCTATGACACATGATTGACCTCGTATGACTTTGTTTGGTGATAATTTAGATATACTATTGTGGTTGTAATGGTATGCATGAATTATTTGGATAATGATTTGTGATTCTTAGCGAGCAAATTAATTGATTCAAATGACCTCTGTTTTACCTCGGATGACTTTGATTTGAGATGCGTTAGAATCACTTTTCCTTAGGCAATCACAAAGATACATTATTAGGAAGAGGAGAAAATTCTTGCAGAGTTCTGCGATTTACTTGGATGATCTGTGATTGACAACAGATGACCTTGATTGGTGAAGATTTATGTGAAAAACTTGGATATAATGATATGGATGTAGTATTTTGCGGATGATTAGTGATTCTCGTGTACTTCTGATTTACAATGTTGACCTCTGGCAACCTCGTATTGCTTTAATTGGTGATGATTTATAAGCAGTTTCCTAGATACAATCGTATAAATGCAGTATTAAAGAATGTTGCTGATTCTCGCCGATCTCTTGTAATTTCCTGGTTGAACTTGATTGGTGATGATTTAGAAGCAGTTTTCTGGATGCACTCCTATTGATTCAGTATTTTTAGGAGGATGGGTGATTTTGTCAGAGATCTTGTATTTACTCGGATCCACTCGAATTGATCTGGATTGAACTTGTTTGGTGATGCATTAGAAGCATTGCAGAGACTTTACGGACGGATGCCCTCCTGACTCAAACCCTCCCTATTTATCAGGGCTTCGGTCCGTTACTGAGTTGTGTTGGCTTTCCCTTCCAGAGGCTAGGTAACCTAATCCTATGGATCCAGTCTTTGGAGTATAATGGGTGATTCTTGCCGAGCTCTTTTATTTGCACGCATGACTTCTGAGTGACCTCGTATGGTCTTGATTGCTTTTGATTCAGAAGCAGTATTTTGAACGTAATCCTATGGATGTAGTATTTAGAGAAGGATCGTTGAATCAAGAAAGTTTTTTATTTACTCGGATGTTCTAGGATGACCGTGATTTGCTATACTTTATGCACTTATTTTCGATTAAATTCTATGAATGCAAAATTTTGTGGATGATTGAGGATTATTGCACAGCTTATTGCTATACTGTAATGTGATTGCCTCTCGTTGGCTTCCGCTGACCTTGACTGGTTAATATTTTGAATTATTTGCATAATGCTGCGTGATATTATGTTATGTTATGTTTTGTTATATTATATTTTTTCAGTAAGTTTTTTAAAAGAAAATTTAATCTCTCGTTGTTAAGTCAGGTTAGAAGTTTCCAAATAAATTAAAAACTCAGAACGGTTCATGGGATAGTTTTAGAAATAGAACTGGGAATAGTAATTTTCTCTCGAGAGTTGTTTCATATGTTCTAACCAGAGACAAGGCAGTTTCTAACAATAAAAAAGTGTTATAACTTCCCTGTTATCGTTTTACTTCTTGTAGCAGTTATCGAAAACTATTCCCTTACTTCAAATCTAAAAAATATTACCCCTTTAGTTTCCGCATTGCAGAATCTTGAAAACAGCAAATATGTTGTTGTTAACATAATCTAACACTTATGAAACTCTATAGCATATATCTATTTTTAACTTCTTCACATGATAGAATATTTAACTTACCTTGTTGTGTACTGTTATTTAGACCAAATCTGATAATAATATTCAGTGAAAAGACTAAAATGGACCTAAAATCTTATATCGATTGGCTATGTGATCTTCAGATTAAGTGCTACTTTAATATGGAAATCATAAATATAGCCCCTTTAAAGACCCATTTCTCCTCACTTTGCGAAAAGGGTATTTTGAGAGTCATTTTGCAACAATTGGATACAGCCTGCAAATGCCAGAACTGATGCATGACTTGCATAATTAATGGCTATGAGATGTGGAGAGAAAAATGAGGCTCTATTTCCTTGAAACCTTGTTCGGTAAGTGGAAACAGTAATCTGAATTTAGGGATCTTGAATCACTTTAATCATATTGAAAGAGAGTTAGTTATTACACCTCATTTTCATTTGCGGAAGGTGAAACCACGAGTACAAATTGCTAACTTAAGCTTTCAGAGGGGTTGCAAGAGGCAAGTGTCTCTTCTCCTAAATACTCTAGTTTGAGGGAGGATAATCCTACTTATGAATCCCTGTTTTGTTTGTACGAATTTGTCCCTGAATATTTTTAATAAGTATTCCGTATGTCTGTAGTTTGAGATGAAACGACATACGCTTCCTTCTATGCCATTCTCAATCCTTTTACCTTTTATTTTTTATATACATCTTTCCTCTTCCAAGTTATCATGTCTCTCATTGTTCATTGAATGACAATTCCCTCGTCGGTTACAAAGGTATGTTTTTTCCTTAACAGAACTTGAATTGGAGCTTTAATGATGGTACTTGTATATCTATACTGGTTAATAACATATACAGAAGAAGCTATGGGCAATGAGGTTTTGGGGGTTGGCTCAACTACACTGTTACAATTTTGGTGGTCGGTTTCATTATTTCGTGGCAAAATCCAATTTACTGCTTGAAAATTTAATCGCGGAGGTTTTCTTCTACGTATAACTTGGCTCTTATCAGGGTTTGCTTCTTTGTTTTTGCTGTATTTGGATAACAAAGAAATTATTTCATATTAAACATATAAATAAGGTTAGATGCAAGGTAAAATATAACATGAAAACACTTTATGAAGTAATATAGTAATTTTATTGATAAAACTTTCTCTTATTTCCCAATTTTTGATAAATTATAATATGTTTCCATTTGAAAAGCTACGCAAAATAGTGATCTGAAAGTATTTTTGTCCGATAGATTTAAAAAATTATTTCTTCTCACAATGACTGGCAAACCTCATTCCAAATTGTTTTGCCACTGCAAACATTGGAATGAAAGAATCCCACATAACTTGAGTGCAACAAGGAAAATATATTAGAGACATCATCACTATGCAATATGTTGACCAATATCAGCACAATTTATTTACCATTCCCTCCCTCTCGCATTTTACCCATCAAAAAATACTTTAGTTGAGGATAGATAATTCAAACCTAGATTCCATAAGTAGTCGATGTTTTATAATCCTGTGGAAAAGAATAATTATTGGGTGAGGAAAAATTCCAGAACCCAAAACTCCTCAGGTATGTTCATGTCCTTTTGTCATTGCCAGAACTAGCTTTGGAGTTTTATCTCTGATAAAATGAGGTTCTAATGGATCTATTTTAGTTATTCAATGGGGTTGATTTTCTCTAGTGTTGTAGCTCCTTTTGATGGTTGCAATGAGAATTGCCTCTTACAGCATCCTGTTCCATTTAATATATATCATATAGTATGGATTGATTGTTAGTGGTTTTTCGCCCATTATTTTTCTCTTAACTCATACTTATTTGTTCATCAGGAATAAGATGCTTTTTTGTTACATTGTCTAAAAGCAAAATTTATTGTTTGATAGCTGAGTTTTTTATCTGTGTGTAAATGGTTTTATCACAATATGTGATATGCCTGTCATTGCTAATAAGATATGTGGCCAATTTTCCCGCTGCATAGTTCTTCATTCTAACTTGACTTTACTCATAAGTGTCGAATGTATTTGCTTTTAATTCATATCATGGTTATGTAATGTGAATTTGACAGGTAAGAATTTGCATTTAGAGATAAGGGGGCTGAAGAAAATTTATTCTTTTATATTGTTTCAAATGCTCTAAATAATTATTGAATTTATTTAGCAGAAGTATATTGACCTAGGCTATTGATTCTAACCCAGTTATTGGTAAATTATTTTACTTAGTGGATCGTATGAAAAATTAGCCTGCGCACCCGTGTTGTCATATACAGAACCTCCCCAATCGCACACAAGTTTCCCTGTGGTGAATTATAAAATCTTTATTTCAGTTATCACCTCGGTTATCCCTAGTAGGTCTAAGATTAAGTTCTTCATCCTAAATATAACTTTTGAGTTACTCTCAGACAGTTTATAGTTCCGATCTACACCTTGAAGTCTGGATGCCATCTGGTGCATTTATTTACTGGTATTCCATTAGGCATTGGTTGCTGTTGCATTTTTTATCTCCTCTTTTTTAATCTACCTTCGTAAATCTACTTGCTTAGAAGTTTTTTGTTTTATTTCCAATGCTGGTCCATCACCGCCTGCTGCACCTAGCATTGTTTTTTCAGTTGTCGACCTCATTCTTGCATTTCTTTCTGTGGCTTCAATGGTGTCTCTGAACACTTTTTCGTGCCGCCCTTTTTTTTACCTTTGCTATAATTTGGATGATAATAGAATATTTGTTTCATTACATATTTTTTATCTCTAATTTAGTAATAATTAGATTTGGTATGGCAAGGTTTATTTCTCCCTTTTAATTCTACCCATTTTGATATTTTATTTTATTTTTTAACATTTCATTTCTTTTTTAACCTGAAAAACTGATAATGACATCATGATGTGAGTTTCCTTTATCCCATTGTATTAGAAAATTTTATATTTTAAAAAAGTTTTCATGGATCTATGATCTGTTGCATCAAATAACACAGAATCAGATGCATTTTTATAGGTTCTGCTGTGAAAAATCATCAGTCTCCACTGAGATTCAATCATGCAATCCCAAGGATGATAAAAGCGTAGGTGAAAACTGTGCAAGGTCAGATTTAAATGAAAAACAACCAAATATTGCTAACATCTGATGGGAAACGTATCAAATTCAGTGGCTAGACGTTTATTATTTTTCCCCGTCAATAGTCTTGTACTAGTTATTACTACCTAAACCATATATACGCCGAGTGCTATGTAGCGAACGACTAACAAGCCTTTGCTCTGGATGAAACATACACTTAAGTATCTTTCAGGAGAAGCAGCAGTTTATGTGAATCGATTATTGCCCTGTGGTACTCAAGAAAGGCAATTTATTGACCCTTGCGAATTTGGCTCTCACCTCCCGCAATTTGATTTTGCTGAATAATTTACTCCAAATTAGTGGGGTAGGAAGGACATGAAAAGTCAATGATAGCAATAAACGTATTAAAGAAGTTCAAAGATCCAGATCAATATTCGTTTTGAGTGTGGGTGAGTAAAGACATACAGATGAATGATGAGTAAAAATTTCCATTGTATCTTCAGGAGCTGTTCAAATCTCAGTAGAACTTCATGGTTTTCCGTCATTCCAAAAAGTGGTATTGGGACACAAGGAAGGCATAGTTTTTTTGTTTATTTAGAAGATACAATTTTCGCAATGCAAAATTTCCCTTATACTCACGGCTAATCTTATATTGTACAGGGTGTGTAAGGTATTTGAGGACATAGGTTATTTTTAATATAACAGCATATAACAGGGTTACCTCCCCCCCAAACGTGCCTGCACACACTTTTTGTGATATATCATTCATTCGTTCACTAATCACCCTTACTTTGCAGGACATGCCAGAAGCAACGCCTATGAACACAATAAATATCTCAATGAGAGCTCGAGTAAAGCATATACTGCATCAAACATTACTACAAGACAGGGTCGTTCAAGAAAGTGCAGGACACTTTCGTACATCAGTTCGAATGGGAAAAAGAGCCAACCAAGAGCAGAATTCAGGACTGAGGGGAGCAATTCGAGAACTATGGGGCAGTGGAGAACCTCAATACAGCCAGTGACAACAGTCCAAGCCATTCAGCACGCCCGAGGTAACGTATAGCTGAGCTGGTCGAGAGGGTGAGAGAGTCAGTTCAGCAGACTCCAAAACGCTCTCTGACCAAGCGAAATCAGTCTCTCGGTATATCCTGTGAGAAGTGAAAGAGAGCGCTAGTAATGGGGGTAAAGGCCTGCCCATACAGAATCTATAGGAAGCAGACCCTTACAACCTTAAACAAGGAGCAGAGAAATGCTATGGCAGTCAAGATACTGGAGAAGATTAAGGAGACCCTAACTCTCCTTAACCTCCTTTGGACCTCAGATGAAGCTCAGTTCCATCTTGAAGGAAAGGTAAACTCGAAGACAAATGTCTTCTGGTAGACCTCCAGACCAAATGAGGTAGCCACCAAGCCCATACACAACTGCACGGTCTGGGCTGGGGCTACCCTTCTCCGGGGCTACCTTAAAGACAGAGTGTCCGCAGGGAGACTCAGGACCATCTCGAAACTCAAGGAAGCCACCAGGGAGGAGATCAGAGCCATTAATCGGTTGGTTTGTAAGGACGTCATGACCAACTTTGTGCTGCGCCTCCAGAAATGCACAGAGATAAATGGAGTTCATCTCGAACACATGCTCTACAATAAAGAAGAAAGGTCCAAAAGAATCCCATGTTTTTATATGATGTTTTTAAACACAATAAACTTGTTATCACCAAAGTTTCATTCATCCTTGCAGAAAATAAGGAAATGAGGCCTATTGAATGTTGGGGCCCGTTTTGACGAGGTAACCCTGTATTTAACTTTATATTTTCTATTTTCAAGAATTATTAAGAAATGAAGAGGCACGCAGTTATCGTAGCTATATAGGCTGAACATAGCAATTTAGAAATAGCACGATATTTAAGAGTCGTTAGATCCTTTGTCTACAAAGTTTGCTGGAAGTTAGTGGCCAAAGATAGTTAAGCCATGGATCGAAAATTTAAGCAACGGAATTTCTTATGTGTTTCGATAAGATTCGGCACCATCACACAAGTCACAAAATCGCTTGAATGGATGGCGGAAAATTTTCCTGATCACATAATACATAACATTTGTCCTCCTAGCAACTCGGATCTTAATCCATTGGAAAACTATATATGTAGTGTAGTTGAAAAAGAGGTTAATTACCACCATCATAACACAAAAAAATCCATAAAATCCTCCATAGAAAGAGCAATGTCCAATATGAACCAAAAACTCTTGGTCCTAGCATGTAGGCGATTCAGCCTTCGCAGAGAGACTGTATTGAAGATGAAGGAGACTTCATTAAATAAAATTACAAAACAATATGTTTATTCTTATCTTCACATTTTTTCAGCAAAAAAGACATTATTATCTGTTTCTAAAAGTCATTTTTATGTAAGTATAAATCTGTCCTCAAATTCCTTACACACCCTATAAAAGGTATTTCAAATTATTCGATATCATGTATCAATCTAATAACTTTGCCCTCTATCATTCAAAGGCTTCATATTTGCAAAGTGTGTGTCAAATGATGTTTAAACCCCTTGCTTAATTTATTGTTTATATATTTTTAGGTATAGAAATGTAATTCGATGGTTATAAAAGGTGTTTTTTTGTATTAGAGTAAGCTAGAACATCGTCAAACAAAACTGTGCATTGTGGATATGTATGAGAATTCTCTGAAAATGCACCAACAGCAATTAAGATTTGTACAAGGCACAAAAATTCGAAGAAGATGGAGGATGTGCAGGCCAAAAAGACCTGGGCAACCACCACCATCGAAAGCAAAGGTAGAGCAGGTTTACGAAAAACTATTGGGAAGCCACAAGACGTCTATTGGAAGAGCTGAACTGAGAAAAGGGATTCCTTCAATGAGGGTTTCGCGTATTCTGGGAAAACAGTTGCAATGAAACACTACAACCGGAAAATCATTCAGAAAATACAAGCGGATGAGAAGCGAAAGAGCAAGCAATTCATTGTTGATATATGCAAGAAAAACTTGAAGGAGATGAGTTCGATGAACCGCTTGTTTTTAGCGAAGTGGCCACATTTCATACGATGGGGAGATTCACAAACAAAATGTTCGCATGGCGCAGTTGAGGATGAAAGGAACTCATCAAAAAAGAATGTGTAAATTTCCCCGAATCTGTGCACATTATTATAAACCCTCTCAAAAAATATTAAAGTAGAAAATATTTGTTAGCCAAATTACTGAATATTTAATATTTATTAAAAAGGATGCAAAAAACAACGAAAGTTTTTCACCATAACCAATTTAAAAAAAAAAATAAAAAGAAATTGAGAGAAAAGTGTATCGAGATCTTATGCCACCTGTAAACTAATACCCATATTTGAAAAGGAAGAGGCGCTTATCTTCCTTTTGCCTGCTCCATTCGGTACGTAAGATGGTTCCTTTGAGTCTGGGCCCTGACATATTGAAGAGGAACTCTAATTAAAATTCACTAATTGAGACAAACTTTTCGCTGGCCAAAATAAGGTTGCCAAGAAATTAACGCTTTGAATCTGAAATAGAAAAAAACACTTTTTAAAATATGGTACATTAATAATATATATATATATATATATATATTTATATATATATATATATATATATATATATATATATATATATATATATAAATATATATATATATATATATATATATATGTATATATATATATATATATATTTATATATATATATATATATATATATATATATATATATATATATATATATATATATATATATATATATATATATATATATATATATACATATATATATATATATATATATATATATATATATATATATATATATATATATATATATATATATATATATATATATATATATATATATATGATGAAAATTAATGCAATATCGCAAGAAAACATGAGGAATTAAACCACATTCTCCGAAGACAATTTAATTCAGAACAGTTTCGGTGTATCTCACACCCTTTTTCAACTGATACTGGATAGAAAATATTAGAAAAGTGCTTACATACATAACACGGGGTCAGGTCGTGAAAGATCCCCTCTTTTTTCCCCTTATCCCTCACTTGTGGCTAATCAGGTGGGGGGGGGGCTAAACATATTGAAGGGCTGACATTTCGCTATTTTACTTATTTGCTTTCATATTACAGGATTAAAAGAAAATTGACCCTCAGATAGATTTAAATTAGGAACTGACGATATCAAGCTTAATTCTACGATTCTTCTCTTAACATAGTTAGCCGATTTAAATACCATTTTACTTCCATTGAAATAGATCGAATGATTCAAGTCTCTAACATGGCAAAATATTCCACTGCTTTGGCTGCCAACTCTAATATCTCTTTTGTGTTCGTACAATCTCTTGTCTAGATTTCTCCCCGTTTTTCTTATATAAACTTTAGGGCAATCGTTGCATGGTATTGCATATACTCCTATGTTATGATGTTATTTGGGTTTCCTGGCAATCATCAATTGGTTTAAGGAATTATTATATTTAAAGGATAGATTAATACCCGATTTTCCAAATTAGTCCTTTAAACTATTTAATTTATTATTAAATGGCAATGTTATACATTTGTTGAAGTCATTAGTGCGGGAAGGCTTATTACCATAGAATGTTTTCCTAGCTGCAAAATGGGCAGACAATATGAACCAATCGGGGTAATACAAATTATAAAAAATGGTCCTGATAATGAAAATTTCTTCATCTAAATAGGAAGGATGACATATTTTGTATGCTCTAAGGAAAAGGTTAGAAATTACGGATTTTTTAACACTATTATCGTGAAACGAAAAATAATGTATATAGGCCTTCGAGTGGGTTGGTTTCCTATAAACATCAAGTTTTAATTCATGGTGATCTTTATTAATGAGGACATCTAAAAAGGGTAATCTATTATCATATTCACATTCATATTTAAATTTGATGGAGACATGCAAATTATTCAAATTATTAAAAAAGTTATCAAAATCATGGCCATTAGGCCATACAGAAAATACATCGTCAATGTACCTTAACCATATAAAGTTAGGGGGAGAAATTGTGGAAAGGAGTTCAGTCTCAATATCGGAAATAAACTATTTCCCATGCTAAGGCCAAATATTTGTCTATTAAACTCATTATTTACTCGCAACACATTGTCAGAGAGACATAATTCCACTAAATCGATAAATTTACTCGTAGAAATGGGAAGATCCAAAATAAGTCTAGTCATGATTTACCGCAGAAGGCTCATGGTTTGGTCAACCGGAACTTTAGTAAAAAAGAGTTCACATCAAAGCTCACAAGTTTTCCATCCGGTAATTGCAGGTGATTGAGGCGGTCAACGAAATCTTGAGTGTTCATAATGTGTGCAAATGAGATTCTTCCAACTGCTGGAGATAAATGCTTGGCGAGCCATTTGAAGAGCTTATAAGTGGGAGAATTAATATTGGAAATGATTGGGCGTAAGGGACATCCGCAAATCATTTCCAATATATATATATATATATATATATATATATATATATATATATATATATATATATATATATATATATACACGAGGAGCGGTCAATAAGTTTTGCGAATCGGTACGGCAAAACAGAGAAAGGAGGATGGCTGTTTGGGGGGGCGTTAGGACAAGTTATAAAAAGGCAGAACCTGCAGCTTCACGCTCCTGCCTCGCCTATTTAAAAAGCAGTAGTTGATTGCAGATCGTGAGTCACACATTTTCCAACAATGGAGAAGGTTGAGCACCGCGCTGTGATCAAATTTTTGACCAAGGAAGGCAAGAATGCAAAAGAGTTCGATGAAGGCATGGCTGCAGTGTATACAGACACGCCCCTTCCTATGCAACCATTGCTTGCTGGAATAGGAAGTTCCGCCATGGTCGTGAGTCCCTTGAAGATGACCCCCCTTCAGGACGCCCGTCAGACTTGACCAACGAGGACAATGTGGCCCGTGTGAAGAGAATGATCCGCGAAAAACAACGGGTGAACGTCGAAGAAATCGAGCGAGAACTTGGAATATCACACAGAAGTGTTATCAACATCATCCACCACAATTTAGCCATTAACCAAAGTCTCTGCTCGTTGGGTCCCTAGAAACTTTACGTCCCATTATCCACTTTAACGTCGTCAAAGTCCACAAGTCCAGAGTTACACAAGTTGCCCTGCGCGAGAGTGGATTCGAGGAGCTTAATCATTACCCCTACATTCCAGATCTAACCCCTAGCGACTACTTTTTACTCCACCAGCTCAAGGCTGCACTGCGTGGACGCAGGTTCGAGGGCGATGAAGATGTCCAGCTCGCCGTCCAGGAGTGGATTGAACAGCAGTCGGTAGATTTCTGCTTGTCGGGAATTTAAAGCCTCAGGATGTCGGGGATGATGTTGATAACACTTCCATGTGAAATTCCAAGTTCTTACTCGATTTCTTCGACCTTCACCCGTTGATTTTCGAGGATCATTCTCTTCACATGAGCCACATTGTTCTTGTTGGTCACGTCTGACCGGCGTCCTGGAGAGGGGTCATCTACAAGGGACTCACGACCATGGCGGAACTTCCTATTCCAGCGAGCAATGGTTGCATAGGAAGGGGCGGAGTCGGTGTACACTGCAACCATGCGTTCATCGATCTCTTTTGCATTCTTGCCTTCCTTGGTAAAAAATTTGACCACTGCGCGGTGCTTAACCTTCTCCATTGTTAAAAAATTTGTGACTGACGATCAGCGATCAGCTACTGCTTCTTAAATAGACGAGGCAGGAGCGTGCGGCTGCAGGTTCTGACTTGTCATAACTTGTCCTAACACCCGCACAAACAGCCATCGCCCTTCCTCTGTTTTGCCGTACCGATTCGCAAAACTTATTGACCGCCCCTCGTATATATATATATATATATATATATATATATATATATATATATATATATATATATATATATATTCTGCTCAGAAGCTTAAAACAAAATATGCAACAAGTATTTGGGTGTTTAGAAGACCAAACTACCTGTTAATTTATTAAAGTCCGAACTCGGTAAGGCGCATGTTAGCTACTTGTTTATATAGTTGGTTTTGGTTACGTGATTTCACCAGCTCACAATGTGTAAGTAATCGTCGGTTTTCCTTAGCTAAGTGGCAAATAGACTTTTCAACGGTAATTCGAATGGCGGGTTTTTACTCTAGATTCTGCCCAAATTTCTCAAAGGTCACAGCCCTTGTAACAAACCTTTTGTGTTGTGTGTCTAAAGGTGAAATGCAGATTATAGGAACACCTTCGAAGAAATAAAATCTCTTCTCTCTTTGGCTCCAATGCTAGTATGCTAGACATTGATCAGCAATTAATTGTACAAGTCAATGCCTCACAAAATTGCGTTGGTGCGCTCCTTATTTCAAGAAGACGAGACGGGCATCCCGCATTCTATTTGGAGAAAGAAAATTATGGTGTAATGATTGCGATAGGGAAATTTAAAATTTCCCAATCCTTTGGAAGTCATAAATTGTCTGTTCAAAGTGACAATTAGCAAATGCGGAATATGTTACAATTTAAAAGTATAAATAACGTTTAATGTGTGCGCTATGACTTTACAACCATATAATCTCTCAATAGAATATATAAAACGTAAGAATAATCTTATATACGATTATTTTCTAGGATATAATGATATTTATTCTTTATATGTACTCTTTCCATACCACCTAATGGTACTCGTAATTAATAGCTGGTCAAGAGTATAGGGGCACTGAACGTTCTGGTAATAAGCTTCGGCGCAAAAGGGAATGCGATTGACCGCTGTCCCTTGATATTGATAGGCTGTTTACCGAAAGTGTTTTTGTATTCGGTCCGAGAGAAAGGACTTTGAAAGGACGCAGCAAAAATATAACTTTATTTTTCAAAAAGGCGTACTCAAACAGGACAAGCAAAAACGTCTCGAGGTGTTTGCGCTCAGTGGGTAGGCTTGGCCATGCCTACATCACGAAGGATGGAAGAGAGGAGAGTGATAAATTCTCTACATTTTTTACTCCTGTCTGTTGACTGACGACTTCTCACTTTATCATTTTCTGACATTTTGTGGGAAGTTCGTAGTATATACATATTGTTTCGGAAATAAAGGGTGTGGCCTATTAATACAACTGTCGTGTTTTATGTTTTGGGAGGAGCAAATTTCATGAGCTAGATATTTTTGTTTCAGGTTGAGATACTAAGGCGTGACTGAAATTTCGCAGTCCTCGCTATGCAGACAATGGCCGCTGTTAATTAAACAATGATCACTGCTACCGTGTTTTCAGGTTTGACCTTCGGAGCAAGTGTCCGAAGGGTCACCATCAAATCGTGACTCGCAAACACGGGATCTGCAGCCGCTGCTAGCGGCCCGCCTTCGCACTAGCGTGAAGGTGAGCTGCCTGCAAGGACAGGGTAACAACAACATCAGAGTAGATGCAGAGAAAGCTTAGATTTCTGAGAATTCAGTTGTCGCTCTGATGGTGAGTGGTAACGACCTCTACCTCAGAGGGAGTAAGGTTGGCCTAAGTGGCAAGACTATCCAAACGGTGATGGGAGCCGTCGATGACATTGGGCTTAAAACCCGAAAATGTGTCGTGGTTAGGGGTTCTTCCAAGAAGAGATCCATCCCAAACCGCTCACTAGAAAAACGTCGCAGTAAACCGACGGTTGGTGGATCTCTGCATGGCAGAAGGACTCTTCTTTGTAGACCCCTACCGCACCTTTTACGGGAGAAACGACCTGTATAAAAGGAACGGAGTGCATCTTTCTTTTAAAGGAAATGCTGTACTCGCCAACATGATCCAAGATGTTGTGGAGGGGACCCAAAGAAGTGTCAGGCGCCGAGTAAAGGAGGATGTACGCCAGTACACCCGTGTTACTCCAGGTACTATCTTTTCTGAGGTCTAAAAGAGGGAAGTGACCCCGTCACAGAGAAACAAAGCGGGAAACAGAAGAGCGTAGGAAGTCCTACCTTCAGGGACTCCCTCAAGGTTCTTCTTTTCAATGCGAGATCTATCAGTTACAAGTTTATTAAAGTTCGTGGCCTCGTAGCAACAGAAGAACGTAAGATGGTAGTCATGACGGATTCTCGTCAATAAAAACCTCAAGCCGAGATTTTGTAGGCGAATTCACGATTTCCGGTCACCAGTTCTTCCTGAAAGATATGCCAGACAGAGAGGGTGGCGGTGAGATGTTATATGTCAAGGATACTCTCAACTCGACAGATTGCCGCATCGTATCCGACCATGAACTACTAGGTGTTGACCTAGAGATAGGTCCTGCCTGCCAAATACAGGAAACTGGTGCTTTATAGACCTCCTGCCCAACTCGTTGACAAGGACAGAGATCTGTACCAGCTACTAGGAGAACTTTTTGATGACAGAGTGTGTATCGTCATGGGTGATTTCAACACACAAGTTTACTGGGAAACCAGAGAACCCTGTGGCGAGAACGCACTACTCCTGAGAGAGCCAATGAGAGGCGACAATATCCTTGACTTGGTTTTAACCTCTGAGGATGACATCGTTGAGGACCTCTTTGTTGGCAAAGAGCTCAGTGACAGTGACCACCAACTAATTAGATTTGTAGTCAAAGTCCCGAAGGCAGGGCCTGCAACTAGTAAATCAAGAAAACTGGATTTGAGAAGAGCAGACTTTGCAGGTCTCCGTGCTGGACTGACTGACGCGAGGCTAGAAGTGTTCGATGTTGTTGAAGACTCGTGAAACAGTTTCAAAACCACATTCATGAGTCTTCAATTGCGTTTCATGCCTTTGAAATGTCTCTGTCGGTCTTTTGTTCAACCAAAGTGGTTTAATCGAGAAATCGGCCAAATGCTTAGGGAGAAGAGAACTGTGTACCGGCAATCGAAGATCTCGGGTGACTTTGACGAATACCGGAGGCTATCCAGGAGAGTGAAGTCTAGCATAAGGGCGGCTAAGCGGTCTGAGGAACTCCGAGTGGCAAGCTTCTGTAAAGAGAATTCCAAGGACTTTTTGTGATATGTGAACAGCTGTAAACCAATCCGTCGAACGAGACGACCTTTGAGAAATGAGGAGGGGGCATTAAAGCACTATATGCAGAAAATGCTAACCTCCTCAAGGATTACTTTTCTTCATTGTTTACTGAAGAGTGTGGTCCCATCCCCCAGCCAATGGATTCTTTAGGGGAAAAAGCTGGAGGATATGGACTTCACCGAAGGGGAAATAAAAAAGAAGATCACTGGCCTAATGACGAATAAGTCACATGGCCGGGATGGGTTTCTACCAAAAGTGTTAAAAGAAATGCGCGTTTAAGTGTCACGACACCTAAGCGCAATCTTGAACATGTTAATCCGGACCGAAAGCATTTATAGAGACTGGCGTGAAGCGGAGTTGACTCCTATCTTCAAGAAAGAAGACCATAGCCAACCGTCAAACTACCGACCTATCAGTCTGACTTCAATAGTCGGTAAACTCGTGGAAAGCATGATGGTTGACAAAATGACGTCGTATTTACATAGAGTCAAACCTGATACTGAGGAGTTCCCAGCACGGCTTTCGAATGCAACGGTCATGCCTGACGAACCTTGTGGAATTATTCCACTGCGTCTTCAGTGAGCACGATCGGGACAAGGAGGTGGATGTGGTCTACTTAGACTTTAAGAAACCCTTTGATAAGGCACCACACCGCTGCCTTTTCCGGAAAGTGCGAGCGCTGGGCATAGGCGGAAAAGTAACCGGCTGGATCGAGAACTGTCTAAGTGGCAGACAGCAACGGGTGGTGGTGAATGGACAGACTTCTGAGTGGGTACCCGTTACTAGCGGAATGCCTCAAGGTTCTGTCCTGGGACCACTCATATTCATCATCTACGTCAATGACATGGACAGTGACATGGTTGCCAATATTTCCAAATTTGCTGACGATACCAAGCTTGGTATGAACATTGTAAAGGATGGAAATACTGCCCACCTACAGGAAGATCCTCGGAAGATTGGGGAGTGGTTGGAGACGTGGCAAATGCCTTTTAACGCAAAAAAATGCAAAGTGTGCATATCGGCCAGAGAAACCCCTAATCTCAGTATATCCTTAAGGGCACTGCTATTGAATCCACTAACAATGAGAAGGACTTGGGTGTAACAATCACTAGTGACCTCAAGTTTTCGAAACAGTGCATTGAGGCGGAGAAAAGGGCCCAAAGGATGCTAGGCTATATTTAGCGCTAGTTTGGATATCGTAGCAAGGAGATTGTACTGTGTTTGTACAACTCACTTTTTCAACCGCAGCTGGAATATGCCGTAAAATTTTAAAGACCTTCATTCCGAAAGGACATCGTGAGATTGGAACGCGTACAAGCCAGGGCAACCAAACTGATTCCCTCTATCAGACATAAAAGTTATGAAGCTAGATTAATGGAATCAGATCTGCTCTCGTTGGAAACCCGTAGATTGCATGGTCAGCTCATCGAAGATTGAAAAATAATTCGAGGGTTCAACAATGTTGACTACGTGGATATTTTCACCCTTGTTGAGAGCAGAACAAGAAATCACGGCTTTAAACTTGAACTGAAGCTTTACAACCGCGATCTGTGTGGAAAGTTTTCCACGTACAGTATCTGCGGTAGTTGGAACGCACTTTCATTGGAAGTTTTCAACAGGGAATCTGTTGACCATTTCAAGTCAAGAGTAGACAGGTTCTTGAAAAATGCCCTTAAAAGGACGTAAAGCATTTGAGCACAGATCTGTCCGCTTGACTGCTAGTACAAAGGTACCCTCATTGAATGGACCGTAAGGTCTTCTAGGGTACCTTTTTTCCTTGTTGTTACTTCTTGTTGTTACCTGAATCCAAAGCTTTGAATAAATGCTTGCCCTCCATTGACTGATGTCATTGTGTATATATCTGCATTGAGTGGTGTATATATATATATATATATATATATATATATATATATATATATATATATTGTTTCATTTCCTAATTCTTTTTTAGTTCTTTCTTTATTACTTGTAGCATATTATTTCTTTAATTTACAAAAAATAGCCTTTTATGATTTTATCGATTCCACGAGCGTTCATTTGTGGAGTTTCGCGCTGGGCCTATTAAATCTTACAATTTCAATGCCATAAGCCTACCGCTACAGGACTCCTATACCAGTTAACGGAATAATACATTATAAATACACAGGCAGATACATATTAAGTACACTCTAATAGGCCATGTACTGCCCTATTAGACCCAAATATATATATATATATATATATATATATATATATATATATATATATATATATATATATATATATATATATATACATATATATATATATATATATATATATATATATATATATATATATATATATTATCTTACAGTTGATGCTCATTCTTTTGTCTACTACTATAGAAAGCTATAGTTATGATACAGTACATATATACATAGTTCGTCACGTAAGAAAGCAACAGAGTAATGAGGCATACGGAGATTTCTGCCTCTTCCTCCTTTATTATAATAAATCATGGCAATACAATGACCTTAACCGGATCCAAGAATAAAAGAGCGATTGGTTGCAACACATGAATTTGTTGAAGTGTCAGCATTCATGCGGTTCTTTATTTCAAACCATGTGATGTCAATCAGGTTAACATTTGGGGTTTGGATGTGAATCCTATACTATGAGAAACTTTTTTATAAATACATTAATTTGTCTACGTACGGAACAGATATAACTATTAACATAATATATACATATATATATATACTGATTTATTTATATTTACACTTGAATCGTTATCATCATACCTCATAGCACCAGACACTGGATTTCTTTTTATTTACACATTTTTAAACTTAAATAAGCATTGAGTTTTACACCTTTCTAACTGGGTATGAACTGAATTTGCGCTTTAATCTGCTATGCACTAGAATTTTTAAACACTAATATAGTCATAAATAAGATTTGAAACTTGCGCTCGAACGAGTGGCGTGAGTTCGTACCTTCATTTATCCTAGTCAAGCATTGGTCTTCCTGAGCTACGATGTGGGGAGCGCTGTGTGCGTAGATGGAGACTAGGCAATCTTTTGCTGGGTTTGGTTCTCCCCTATGTCCACCTGTCTCAGCACATATTAGCTCACCTAGCTTCTTGCAGCGCTCCGGTTATATCGGAAAAATATAATTCTCTTACCCTCCTAGGGGTTGCTTTGACGATGTCGACGATGGTGGAGTTTGCCAGGCCTACTTCTTCTTGGACTGACAATAGGTTTGGGGTTGTCGTTCTCGTTGGCAACTTTCAAATCACTCTCCTCCTGATTGATGATGGCTTGATGCGTCCGAGTGTCGATTACTTTAACTTGTTCCGACAAAAGAAGTGTCATCAATTGTGGTTACTCGTGGTTAATAGCAGGTCAAGAGTATATGGGCACCGAGCGTTCTGGTAGTAGCCTTCGGCGCAGAGGAGAATTCGATTGACAGCTTGCGCTTGATATTAGATATGTTGGGTTTACGTAGGTTTGATATTAGTGTCGAGGTATGTTGGTGTAGATAGCCGACACGAGGCAGGAGCAATGGAAGGAGTGGAAGGCCGCCTCCTTGGTCGAGTACGTTTACAATTGGCTGGGATTTATCTACTGGCTTCCCAAGTTGCAATTCAAGGATATATAAAGATCAAGACCCCAAAATATAATTTTAATATAAATAATAAAAACGGGAGCAATATCCTTATATACAAAGGAAAACAAATTATACTTGATAAGGATAGTTAGTCAGATCAGGACAATTTACAAATGTGACAGAGTTAAGCGGGAAAAGCTAGGTTACCGTTAATCGGAATAATAGAGACTATTTAAGTTTGAGCGGGGAGTCAATTAAAGATGATGTTATGGAATCCAGGTGACAAAGGACAGGGGTGTAATCATGAGATTACAAATCAAAATTGATTTACCTTGAAGCTTAGAGTTTTTCGGAGGGAAAAGACCAACGGCACGTATCTTTGATGAAACGCATCTGACGGTGTTGACGAGGGAGACTCGTAGATGGGTTTGGGAGTACATCATGCATAAGGAAGAGAATTTCTCTCCTCAAGAGAGTTGTTATCTCAAGTACGAGAGACTGTTCTGCGGCACGGCAGGGAGTCTCAAACACGGACCACGAGAGTCTTGAGGGAAGTGCGAGACGAGGGAGGCCGTACAGTTATCCGGGAAGAAGATGCTTTGATAAGTTTTCTTCTAAACAGTGTCCAAATCTTGAGGAAGGGCGATCTGCTGGTGAGGTCTTAAAGACGAGGTACAAATCAGACAGGGTTTGCGAGACTTCGCGGGAAACAGTCACACGGTCTGAATGGAGGGACTCGCAGGCTCTCAATTTTCTCGAGGAATGGATGACACATGGTTATATAGCCTGGTGGTTTGTCCTTTAGATAGCCACACGGCATAGCCGTCCCAAGAGAATTCAGGACGCCAGTCTGTGCAAAGCTCTTTCGAGATTTGGGGTTGGATCGAACGCCGAGTTTGCCCCAGGAGATAGGGTTGAGCTTGTACAGGCGCGTTCGCGGGGAAGGAAATCTTTGCGAGGTATCGAAGCGAGGATTCGGTCTTATCCCCGTGGAGGGTAAGTGATGTCCGTCCTGTTTAAGTAAATACAGCCGGGTTGGCGTCTCAGCACTAGACAACTTCCTTCTCGTCGATCCTAGAATTCCCATGCCAAGGAGCAAGTCGCCTGGGGCTCAAAGGGACTGAAAAAGAGTATTTCCAGGGTCTTCCTCTCAGATTGGTCCTTCGAGGGGCATCCTCTCACAGTTAGATAGGTTGGGTTTATCGAAAGTGATTTCGTATTCGATGCGAGAGAAAGCACTTCGAAAGGACGCAGCCAAAATATAACTATAAGCAGAATCCCTCCGACCCTGTGGCTAATTTTGTCAAAGAAAGGGTTTTCACCTGTTCGGCTACATTCCATCCATTGTAAAACTGATGAATCCTTAGATGATTAAAAATCTTAAAAACCATTCCTAATCCAATATCCTTAAGAATTCAAGAATCCATGTTTATAAAATAATTACTTTCACTCTAAATTCTGAGTCCCCCCCCCCACTACTTCTCTAAAATATAAATCAACCCCGATAATTTTATCTTTCATCTTATGCCTCTTGCGCTCTCCCGCCAGTCTTTTTTTAATAGCCGTTTACAAATGGTTAGTGTTTCGCTCAAATTAATTTTGTTTTCTCCATTTATTATTGTTAAATCTCTTTTATTAATTGAATTATCTACCTTTTATATAATAATCCTGTAACTTGTATCGCTCTACATTCCCCCTCCCATAATAAGTGTCCGATTAATCTAATATATCCATAATTATGAATGTTCAAATTTTCAACCTATAATATTAGTCTTTTTACGAACTGCCTCACTTCTTTCCTCCCTTTCCCCTCTCAGCTCCATGTTTCCGTAGTGATAAGGATCAACAGAGGCCGTGGAGGAAAGAGAATAAAAGGAAGTGAAGAAATATGATGGAAAAAAAATTAGAGTAAGAGAAACAAAGTTAATCTAACGGGATCTTTTTATTATTTTGGGGATAGGAGGATAGAAGGAAATACTTCCATTTTTGGGTGGAAGTCCTATTATTAACTTGTTTAACATACCACAAGTTGTTTTTTTCTGTTCCATTCTACAGGCTGCGGAGGTTAATTTTTCACAGTTGTCAATTCTGACTACCTTTCCACCATGATCCTTGCCTCTTTTCGGTTCTCTAACTTATTATAAGAGTTGACTCGGCTGTGCTTCGTTTGTGAAGGAAACAATACCTTGGTTGAATTGAATTATCAAAAATATTAGAAAGATCAAGCTGTTCGGCTTATTATTTACGTAGGAAGTCCAATGCGAAGATCTTCGAGTGTGTGGTTGTTAGTCTGAGGATGATGCAGATATTCTTGAAATAGTTCAATGAATCATGCCGTGATTTTGAGGCTATCGTGACTCGCAAACCTCACTCCAAACGTTCTCATTCGAACAGAACCCCTAAATTTAACGCAGATATCTAAGCCGTATGTAGTTGACAACGATCCTAGCAGTTTGCCCCAGGAGATAGGGTTGAGCTTGTACAGGCGCGTTCGCGGGGAAGGAAATCTTTGCGAGGTATCGAAGCGAGGATTCGGTCTTATCCCCGTGGAGGGTAAGTGATGTCCGTCCTGTTTAAGTAAATACAGCCGGGTTGGCGTCTCAGCACTAGACAACTTCCTTCTCGTCGATCCTAGAATTCCCATGCCAAGGAGCAAGTCGCCTGGGGCTCAAAGGGACTGAAAAAGAGTATTTCCAGGGTCTTCCTCTCAGATTGGTCCTTCGAGGGGCATCCTCTCACAGTTAGATAGGTTGGGTTTATCGAAAGTGATTTCGTATTCGATGCGAGAGAAAGCACTTCGAAAGGACGCAGCCAAAATATAACTATAAGCAGAATCCCTCCGACCCTGTGGCTAATTTTGTCAAAGAAAGGGTTTTCACCTGTTCGGCTACATTCCATCCATTGTAAAACTGATGAATCCTTAGATGATTAAAAATCTTAAAAACCATTCCTAATCCAATATCCTTAAGAATTCAAGAATCCATGTTTATAAAATAATTACTTTCACTCTAAATTCTGAGTCCCCCCCCCCACTACTTCTCTAAAATATAAATCAACCCCGATAATTTTATCTTTCATCTTATGCCTCTTGCGCTCTCCCGCCAGTCTTTTTTTAATAGCCGTTTACAAATGGTTAGTGTTTCGCTCAAATTAATTTTGTTTTCTCCATTTATTATTGTTAAATCTCTTTTATTAATTGAATTATCTACCTTTTATATAATAATCCTGTAACTTGTATCGCTCTACATTCCCCCTCCCATAATAAGTGTCCGATTAATCTAATATATCCATAATTATGAATGTTCAAATTTTCAACCTATAATATTAGTCTTTTTACGAACTGCCTCACTTCTTTCCTCCCTTTCCCCTCTCAGCTCCATGTTTCCGTAGTGATAAGGATCAACAGAGGCCGTGGAGGAAAGAGAATAAAAGGAAGTGAAGAAATATGATGGAAAAAAAATTAGAGTAAGAGAAACAAAGTTAATCTAACGGGATCTTTTTATTATTTTGGGGATAGGAGGATAGAAGGAAATACTTCCATTTTTGGGTGGAAGTCCTATTATTAACTTGTTTAACATACCACAAGTTGTTTTTTTCTGTTCCATTCTACAGGCTGCGGAGGTTAATTTTTCACAGTTGTCAATTCTGACTACCTTTCCACCATGATCCTTGCCTCTTTTCGGTTCTCTAACTTATTATAAGAGTTGACTCGGCTGTGCTTCGTTTGTGAAGGAAACAATACCTTGGTTGAATTGAATTATCAAAAATATTAGAAAGATCAAGCTGTTCGGCTTATTATTTACGTAGGAAGTCCAATGCGAAGATCTTCGAGTGTGTGGTTGTTAGTCTGAGGATGATGCAGATATTCTTGAAATAGTTCAATGAATCATGCCGTGATTTTGAGGCTATCGTGACTCGCAAACCTCACTCCAAACGTTCTCATTCGAACAGAACCCCTAAATTTAACGCAGATATCTAAGCCGTATGTAGTTGACAACGATCCTAGCAAGACAATGAGCTTCATAACCAAGGACAAGGGAGTGTTAGATTCTCTCATCAGTCAATTTAATTTAGTGCATGACGATAATCCTACTATTCATACAAAATGAGAAAGGGTCAGCTTTGGACACAGAAGATGAAGGACAAGCGGTAGGATCGTGCTCCGCAGCTTGTGAAAAAACTAAATCATACCATCAAAACTGGCATGATTTGGTTCTTCTCTGACGAGAAGAATTCATATCAGGGCCATTTGGCGAACAAGTAATACAATGGTTTACTTACTGTGTCCCCAAAAGATGTACAGAGAGTCATGAAGACCAAGTTACCGGTCTACATCATTGTGTTAAGGTGGTCACTAGCGAGCTTCGCGTTATGTGCCTATTTATCTTCCCGGACGGCCTTGAGACTCAATCCCGAGGGCTAAATAAAATGCATTGCCATAGATCCAGAAGGTGGAGGTTTCAAGGCCGTGCAAGCGTCTAGCAGCAAAGTTACGGAACCAACCTAGTCTGTCTAATAATTAATTTGACCATATAAATCCTAACATCTGGCCTAACAACTCTCCAGACTACAATCACCTGGAATATTAAGTGCGAGGCTTGGTTAAGTGTGAAAGACTAACAAGTCTCTGTCCATTACTAAAGTGGAAAAGTACCTACAGCATCACCACTTTTTAACAGATTGAACAGGGACCCGTCGAAAAGGTCTGATGCAGGTTTTGAAAGGGTGGTGGCAGGACGTGGTTCATGTCGATGGTGATTTCATTGAATAGAATGAATAGTATCAGGATCGAAGGAAAGTCATATCCGATTTTATAGAATTAATTTTTAGACCGTATTTATTTAAGTATTGCCGCTTGTTATCGTTTATAATGAGCGGACCCGCAGAGGGCCGCTCACGGGTAGCATATTTTGCGGGGGTTATGCGGGGAAAAAGATAAAGGATAAGACTAGGGGGCAGGACATGTCTCAGGAGTAATATAATGATTTGTAATCATATTCCTAAATGTGTCAAGAGTGGGGCTATTAACTTTATAAGATGCTAGATGATTCCACTCTTGGATGCTGCAGGGGAAGAATGAACACCTGAAAATGTCAGTACTTGTTTGGCATGTGTCGTATTTTAGATTGTGGCTGGCTCTGGTGGTACGTATATTTGTAGGGTGTAAGTATCTTTCCTTGTCTATTCTAACTAAATTGTTCGTGAATTTGTATAAAATCTGCTCTCTGTGTATTTGTCTTCTTGTTGCTAGTGGGTCGAGTTTAATGTCTTGTTTGAGCAATGTGAGTGATGTAGTTTGTCTGTAATCACGTCTGATCTATCTTGTGGCTTTGTTTTGTATGGCCTCTAATTTATTAATGTTATTGTATGTGTATAGATCCCAGACGGTATCACAGTATTCCATGTGTGGCCGAACGAGTGCTTTATATGCCCCGATACTGCTCATGTCCGTGTTCCACCTCACGTCCGCTGAGAGGTTGATGCCCAAATATTTGTGGGATGATACGGTTTGTAAGGTGGTGTTATGGAGTTTGTATTTAAATAGAATGGGTTTGTTAGTACAGGTAAAACGGAAGTGATTACATTTGTCTGGTCTAAAAGTTATCTGCCAATTGGTTTCCCAGTCTTCAAGTGCAGTTAAATCGTCTTGGAGCCGAAGGCATTCATTACTATCTACAATTAGTCTATAAACGAAACTATCGTCTGAAAATAATCTTGTGGTAGAAATAAGCGATAGTGAAAGGTCATTAAAATAAAAAAGGAATAGTAGTGGCCCAAAGACGGTACTTTGAGGTACCCCAGATGTCACAGAAACAGAAGAGGATTAACTACCATCGAGCAAAACATGTTGCTCTCTAGTAGTCTAAAACGTCTTAATCCAGTGAAAAATTGGTTCTCGTATGCCATAAAAATCTAATTTTCCTAATATTCGTTGGTGCGGGACTTTGTCAAAGGCTTTGGCAAAGTCTAAAACTAAAGCATCCATTTGTCTAATTTTGGGGTCTTTCAGGGGTTTGGAAATGACATGGGTCGTCTCCAGTAGATGGGTCCCGCACAACCATTTGGGCCTAAAGCCCTGCTGGACGTCAGTCAGTGTTGTTTAGCCTATCAAAATGACCAAGGATATGTCTGTGAATTATATGCTCAAGAAATTTGCAGTGGAGGGTTCTGTCGCTGGATTTAAAAATCAGAGTCACATTTGCCAAGAGCCTATCATGGAGGAGTTTTCCAGTTAATAGTGTCTGTTAAAATATAAACTGCAAGACAGGGGCCAGTACGCTACAACCAGCCTTAAGTATCCTGCAGGGTATATTGTCAGGTACAGTCGCTTTATTAGTGTCTACCTCCTATCTAAATATCATATTAGACATGTGTTACTCTTTGAGTTTATAATGGTGTCAATGCAAGAGCAGCTGCAAAATTCATTTATAGCATTTCTGTGGATCAAGCAGTAAATGAAAGATTTTGCAGAGGGTGGTTTTCCGGTTTCTGAAATGTCAATTATAATCTAAAAGGTAGACCAAAAGAAAGTCGTCTAAAAGAACATGATTACAAACAGTTAGAATCTTCTGTCATAGAAAATTCTGCTAGAACTTATAGGGAACATGCAAAACAACTCAATGGACCCCATATGACTGTCCTACGCCAACTGAAAAAGAGTGAAAAGTGGGTCCCTCGAAACTGCATCAGCATGTTGCCTTCTGTGAATCATTGGTTTCAGGCACCATTATGGGGCATGTTTAATAATGCTTATGATAAGTGGATCCTTTATCATAAAGTTAATCGCCGCTGTTTGTGAATCAGTCGAGGAAGCAGAATTTCTTAACAACAGAGAGGAGGACTTCCTGCAAAAAATAGTAAGTTGAGTTTATGGTCGGATAATGAAGAAATTTTCTATTACGAACTTTTAGACAACCGAGAATCAATTAATACTAATCTATAGTGCAAACTTCGTCGTTTGGAGCGCACATAATTCTAAAGATGACCCTTCTTAATCAGCAGAATGGATTTCTCGTCTTCCTTCACGATAATCCCGTCCTCACACAAAGCAAAAGAGAAAAGGTATCTTGGAGGAACGCTGTTGGGAAATATTGCTTCATTCCCCTTATTTTTCTGAACTTGTTCCTTTGATTATCACTTGTTTAAGGGATTACAAAACCATTTGTATTGTCTTAGGTTGACATCAAATGGGGAATTTATAAGCTTTTTGAGAGAATGAATGAGGTTCTAGAAAGTAATAGAGGTTTAAATAATGAAATCTTTTTATTTTTAATACATATCCTAATGTAGGACATTAGTTTTGGTCTAACCTGATACCATCCTTCAAGTTTTAATCATGTAATTTTGGTAAATATACGAGATGCGGTTAATGAGTTTTGCAATTCTGATATAAGGAAACAAGATATGAGGTTGAAGGTTTAGTGATTCAACTTTACTCACATTTTTCACTTATTTGTACTTTGTTTTTCTAATTTTCCTCTTTGGTTTTCACCATATCAGATACCACTCACTCTGTTACACTGAATTCACTTTGATTCAGTGATACGACTTTGTCGTTTACATAATTTCACTTGTGTCACTATTGTAAACGGTTCCAATCAGCCATCTATATATGTCTGTTGTTGCACTACTGTTTCACTTTTGATTGATGTTCGGATTAATGATTCTTGTCTGTGTACTAACTACTTTGGTAGAAGTTAGATCTTTGATCATGTTTATTCTTATTTATTGTCTCAAGTGTACAATGGTACTTTCACCTATTCCTTGTTAAATTGTTACACTGGAGAATATGGAGTTGAAGGAGTGTTTCCTCTGGTGTTACTATTTTCTGAAAAGATTGGAGGAAGCTAGAACTGGGAGAAGCTCTTCGTCTGAGAAGAACCGGATCAACGCATGCTTAACGGGATGAATCAGAGTGATCAAGAGCTTCTTGCCTTCGTCAAGAAGTTCTCTTGACCTCACTGTTAGAATCTGTCCCTTACGGCTCTTGTTACGGTAGTGACTCTAATAGTCCAACATCCATCTCTCTCGTCAAAGCCGAGATTCTCTTAATCGGGTCTTCCATCATCAGCCAGATCCGCAGCAGTTGGAGGACCTCCGTCGTGCTAAATATTTCTAGCCAATACTTGGTAGTTTCCGTTGCAGCTGTTCATGTTACGTATTTGGGCCTCAACAGTGTTAGCAGAGTATTTTGATAGATGACGTGAATCATCATGATGCAAGTAACTCTTTTCCAATATTCTGATATCTTCCTCTCTTCCATATCAGCTTTTCCTTTCTCAAAAACGACTACATATACTGTGTATGCGTCCCAACGCCGTTTACTGTTTACGATAGATCAATCTGATCCTGGAAAAATGAGACATTAAATATCGTTAAATCTACTCTGAACGCCCCTTATATTAATTTATTACTTTCCATGTCCAAATTCCCATCATTATGATTCAAATTAGTCTTCTCTTGTTCCAATTCACTTTATGTAACTTTTGCGCATTTTCCCAACTTTTAACATGACCAATAATTAAATTAGCTGGCTACGATAGCCTTGTTGGTTTTGCATTAACTTTAGATAATAAATAAATTAATGCATATCCTATCCTCCGTTTTAAAACAAATTATAATGTGAGGCCCTTTAAGAATTCTTAGTCTTTTTGCATGAATATTATATGTCAAATTTTGTTGAAATAAATATGCTACTGTTGAATAATAATCTACAGTAACGACTCTAAAATGTGGCCCCCTATACATCAGAAAGTTCTGAAGGTTTAATTATGGTCCTAGTTTCCCATATGAGACGTCTAAAGTGTGAGTGTCCTGCATACATTAGGAAAAGCAACACAGTACCCATTGTTATTGTGTAGATAATGAAATATTGTTGCCAGTTCGATATAATCAAATATGCATTTATTAGGTTAATCGGACAGATTCGATTACATGTAACATTGATACGATTGAATCCGAAGTTAATTGGTTATTTGCATAGTCTTATTTCAAGTGGTAATTTTATATAGGCACAAAAGGAGGGAAGGCATTAAGTAATTACTAGGTAAATATGAAGCTACGAGCATATATATATATATATATATATATATATATATATATATATATATATATATATATATATATATATATAAATGTGTGTGTGTGCTTTGTGTAGAAAACAACAGGTTAAAAGAAAAGCTGATCCCAAGCGCTTTCGTCTAGGTTTACGAGGACGGATGTATGGAATTTATTTTTATATGTTTTATTCAGTTTTAGATGTGTACAACCAATAATGATTATATACACCCCTGTCTGGTTTTAGGGATGAGGTATCTGCGCCTCTCATCAAACTCTCCTCATTCCTCAGCGAAGCTTGGGATCGGCCAAGGAATGAATAAGGAGGTATAGAGTAGAAGCAGGACATCCTTAACTATTACCATAAGAAAGTGAAACAAACCCACAAAGGATCTTTATATCAGACCTATTGTATAAAATGGTAATAAGATATAATGAGAATAACCCTAAGTGCAAATAAAAACTGAGAAACGTCTTAATACATTCTGAAATATTTCTGTAAATGTTTAACCATTCAAGATGGAATGCGATATTACAATTGTACATATGTAAAAATAAAGCAGATTGCTCTTTATGGTTCCGTAATTAACTAAATGTTATTTTAAAAGAACCTGGAGTTCTTTCGAAGTTTGTCGAGCAGGCGAGGTCCAGAAGGAAAAGATATCTCCTATACTTCCTTTTGTGTGGTTAATCGCTTGGTTAGAGCTATAATAGAACCGTGTAGTACTCATCGGTAAACAAGTAGTTAATTGTGTACCTTAGATATAGAAATAGTAAAGCAAGCATGAGTTTTAATTGATATACATGTAGATAAGTATTGATCAGCATTTTGTAGTGATATTAGAGTTAATACTAACCTATGGGTTATGTAAATAATAAGATCGTTAACCTGGTAAGCTCTGATATAGTTTCCAAGAATAAAAATTGAACATTCGATTATTAACACTTCGATTCTTGAGTTGGAAAAGATTTAGTTAGTGATGAGAGAGACAAGTGAATGTTGTGAATTTACCTCATTGTCCGAGGGGTTATGGAAACGAGCGTAAGAGAGGGGATAGTAAAAATGAGTAATAGTGAGTAAATACTAGGCGAGCATGGGATATTAAACCAAGGTGGGAAGCAATCATATATGCACATTTTACACGGGTAAATAAACAAAATAAAAATTAAATGAATTTCATAGTCACAATCTTACAAAAATAACCATTTTCTACATTTTAATTACAACCTACTTTGGAGCCACCCCCCAGAAAAAAAACCATAGTTTTTTTAGATATACAGAAGTTTCGCGCAACAAATGAAATTTGTGGCGACAAAAATTACAAAATGAAAACTTTTTATATTTTTATCTATTTTTTTACTCATCCATCTCATCATTATATTAAATCATTTTAAATACATTTTATATCCCTCCGCAAAATTATCGTTGACCCCCTCTCCTATGAAAGAACTGCATATCTTATGAAAATATTATATCCTTTATCGGCAATCGCGTGAAATTGAAAGAAATCCTCTGGCTTTTATAAAATTTTCCTAAAATCTCTTCTGTATCTAAGTCCCAATAATGATGAATTGGCTTCTTGGAAGAACCCATAAACCAAAGATTTATGAAAAAAACTGAATTCCAAAATGACCTTTGAGTAATTTTAAAGCAATTTGTAATATTATCTTATGGTTTGGTATAAAAAACACTATTATATAAAACCTGCTTTAGGAATAATATAGTTGAAGACAAGTCTTGTAGAATTAATTTGTGGTAGTTTCACAGATATTTATATTGCATTTACAGTTTATTTTCGTTAAACTAGAAAAAATATGAGAAAGTAGCTATTTTAAAAAAGCATTTTCAATGAGACGATGAAATTTTGTAGCCAAAATTTGGAAAACAATTCTAATTAATATACTCTGAAAGCTAGTGGCAACGCGAGATATAGGTGTGCCTAAAAGACAAAGGAGTTATATGAGAATACAGAAAATCAAATCTGCCAACAATATCGAACATTGTGCAGAAATTCTAAAATTTAAGATTGTCATTCAGTAGAAATCTATTAAGAATCATAGCACGCATCTCCTTATAAGTATATTTTAAGTGAATTCTTCAGGCGTGCCTTCTTTCTTGTCCTTTTATTCTTGTATGTATAGTGAAGCTGTCTTCCGGGCCTTCTGGAAGTCAGAAAGTAAACAGACGTTAGACGCGCATTTTCGTTGGACACTTCCTTATTAAAAGCGTTTACCTATACGTTCATATATATATATATATATATATATATATATATATATATATATATATATATATATATATATATATATATATATATATATATATATATATATATATATATATATATATCATCACTAACTCTATGATTTAAGAAGGGGATTTTTTGGAGACTTTGAATAATAATTCCATCTTAGTTTGGTTATGACTTATGATTTTTATCAGAGTTATTTCTAATCATTCTTTTATAATATCAAAAAAGAAAATCGTGAAGTTCAGAAAATTTATTTTTAAATATCTTCTTCTTTAACTCTATATTTTAGCAAAGTGATATTTTGAAAGGGGAAAAATTTCTAAAAATTTAACCATGGCTGCTTTTTTTAGATTTTCAATTTTAATTTTAGTAGCAAAGCTATTGCCTGGTATATATATATATATATATATATATATATATATATATATATATATATATATATAATATATATATATATATATATATATATATATATATATACATATAAATATATATATATATATATATTTATATATATATATATATATATATATATATATATATATATATATGGGGTGAGGAGTATTTGAGGACATTAAATTAGGAAATGAAAAGACATGCAGTCATGTTGCATAAAGGCAAAACATAATGGTTTAGCATGCTTTGATTTATCTCTGACGAAAAAAAACTTTTACCATGATCAAAAACCTAGATGAAGAAATGAGAGGTCTTTATGCGCAGATCCTTCTGAAGTAGCCAAAGTGATGCACACCAAATTTCCACCAACTGTGATCGTTTTAGGAGTGGTAAGTATCAAAGTTAATGTCCTGTCGTCAAACCTTTTCCACGGAGTCATAGAATTAATACTGCTGGATACATTGAGGTGCTGAAAACTTTTACAACCCCTAGATAGTCATAATACGCAATAGAAGTCCATAAGTGTTTCAAGAAGACATGACACCTTCTCTCAAAGCCCTACTCATCCAAGAATGCTTCTTTGACAATCTTCCCGATCATGTACCACCCATATATCACTTCCGATCTCGCCGAATTTGAATCCTATTGACTATTATGATTTTTTTCTTTTATACAAGGTGTCCCAGAAAAAAGTTAACCGTACTTTGAATTTGTATAACTCAAAATCTATTAGAGATTTTCTAGTCTTGCAAAACAAAACAAATTTACCAACTATTTATCTGTTGATTCTGTTTATTTCATTAAATTCTCTTTAACGATCTTAATACAATAATGGGTTTAGTGGAGGCGATCAAAATTATGTTTGCGCAAAGAAGTAAAATAAGGAAACTTCGAAGTTTAAAATCAACAAATATATTTAAATCCATTTTTAACAAAAACCCCTCTTCATATAAGTAATACAAATTCATTTTTCAATTTTCTAAGCACCGTTTCCTTCAACATGTCCTCCATTTCTTTACGAGCACAGTTGCGCCTTTAATGGCATTGATTGAACAACTTTTTTGATTAACTTGTGATTTTCCTTAAGTCTATTGACTCCACGTGTGATACTATCTTTTAACTGGTTGATGCTTTGTGGTGGAGTAGAATCCACTTTATTCTTTAGATATCGCCATAAGAAATAATTGCACGGTGTTAAGTCAGGGGATCTTAGGGGCCATTCAATTGCATAATTTTGCGCTAATACGGTTGTCAAACGTTTCTCTTAGTTTTGTTCTTACAGCAAGCTGTCTATGAGCTGGTTGCCGTCCTGAATCCACCAAAGTCTATTGAATTGATTGCCGTAAATCTGACGGAGTTCCTGGAAGATCTTTTCGTTGATTATGCTCAGGTAGGCAGCACCATTCAAGTTATTCTCGTAAAACAATGGGCCGACAAGATAGCCATTCCCGCATATTCCAATCTACAGAGACACTTTCTGCTGACAAATACGTGCGTCCAAGTTTAATGCTGGGGGGTGGGGGCAGGGAGGGGGTCAGCGGTGCATATACCCGAATATTATGGCTAATTAACTTTCCATTCATGAAAAAGGCTGCCTCATCACCAATCCCAATGTTGCCAAGAAACGAGCAGGTTTATGGAGAACCCATTCGACAAATTGTCTACGACGAGGAACATCAGTTTCAAGAAGCTGGTGTCTTGCATGCATCTTATAGATATGCCATTTTAAGTCATGTTTATTAATACGGTTAAATGATGACTTTAGCAATTGTAATCCATTCTTTCTGAGTGATACATGTCGATTTTGAAGAAGCGTCATCTGAACATTTTCGATATTTTTTGTTGTTCTTATGGTTCTCATACGACCCAAACGACCTTTATTTAGATTTAAGCAGGTTCCTTCATGTTGGTATTTGCGAACATTTTTCCAAATTGTGGGCTTGCTTGGTGGGTGCCTACCTAGAAAACGTTGTTCAAATAAATCTTGTACTTGTTTAATACTGCCAGTCTTAATAAAAGTTTGTGACTACAAATACGCGTTGATCTTTTGTTAACTGCATGATTAAAAAGGTTCTATGGAAGTAAACCTTTACACAGAAACGCCTTGATTTGCTTAGTAAGCAATGATGAAGAGACCATAGCACAGCGTGGCTGATAAACCACTGTAAAATGGCATAGGCTTTGCTTGAAGAATCGCACAGTGACCTAGGCTATCCAGGCTCCCTAGGCTTATCTTGAAAGTGCGCGGTGGCCTAGCCTTCCTAGGCTTCGTTTCATTATTTTACTTCCTTGCGCAAACATATTTTTGATAGCTTCCACTAAACCAATTAGTGTATCAACATCAGAATATGGAATTTAATGAAATTTCCAGAATCGACAGATAAATAGTTGTTAAATAAAACACTTTTGCAAGACCCCAAAATCTCCTATAGTGTTTGAGTTATACTAATTCAAACTACGGTTAACTTTTTTCTGGGACATCCGGTATAATATTCGGACACCATCGGGCAACTGCCTACTTGGGCATAATTCGCGGTACTCACCACAGTCTACTACTAGGTTACATTAAAAACAAATAATATTCAAATCACAAATAACAATAAAAAGGTAGGCCCACTTCCGCCTGGTGGAGCAACATACGACCTACGAAAAAACCCAGTCAAATAAAGTGCATGAGGCCAGCCTCCTCCAAAAAATCGTATAGTCTACAAGTTTGTGCATCAACCAATCCCAAAAACAAGGAATAATCAGTAGCGACCTCGCTCGTCCCGGTATCGAGGCAGGTAACGTGCGCGAAGAACACCCAGACTGGAACATTCAACAAGAATGTTCTGAACAGTCTGGGCGACAACGCAGTTATGGCAATAAGGCGCAGGCGACCGATAAATCAAATGACGGTGCGTCACTGGAGACGGTAGAAAGCAACCTAAAGCGGTTGCGGCATTGGGGGGTTGGTCCATTGAACAGTCTCGGCGCAATGGGATTTAACCTTAAGTTCCCTTCAATCGTCTTTCATCTTCTTTGCCAAGCTGCTCGGAGGGCAGCCCATATTCCTGCAATGTAATCTGTTTGAAATAGAGCAAAACGCTGGTCTGGTTGCTCAGTCTTCGTGAACTCTTTGGAACTATCATCAGCGTGCTCATTTCCCGCAATTCTTACATGTCCAGGAACGCAGCAGAAGATAATGGTGACATTCACCCGGCTCGCCAGAACCGTTTCGTAAAGGATATCGCGAACCAGGAGATGAGGAGATTCAAATGACCCGAGAGAACTCAGGGCGCTTTGTAAGTTGCTATGAGTCACAATTTGGTCCATGAACTGGGCACGTTGTGTTATCTCCCATACCGAGGTCTTTACTGCCACCAGCTCGGCCGTAAAGACACAGGCAGTGCCTGGCAGAGCTCCACTGATACAAAAGGAACACGGCCGAAAAACCATCCCCCTCTTGTGACCCGAAGCACTGGGCCTATACTGCCACGATTCCAGCGTGACACGAAGTGTGGCCCTAAAAGGCAAACGCAATAGTACCGGCGTTCTAGAAGCTTTTGGAGCAAAGGTGTGGCGACAAATAGTTAAATGTGGTTACCCCTAGGGTTGCGTCCTAGACAGAGCCAAGGGCTTTACCGGATCGAGGGCTATACAGAGCTCTCGAAGGCGTTACCTAGCCCTAAACCCAGATGGCTTAGGGTATGACTAGCGTCACTCAGTCGCATAGGCACCGTTGAGATCAGATGCGGATGCAGTCAGAGATGTTAGCAAATGAGAGAGACGTCGCGTTTCGCACGTACAGGTGAATGATGAACTCTGCACGGTGCAGAGAGAGTTGCCAAGCCAAGCGAAACCGTTATAGTGGATCGAAGAATATCCATGGGGCGGAAAAAAGAGACCTTAAGGCTGCGAAAATGAGTCTTCCAGTTGATGCATCGGTCAAATACAAGACCAAGGAAACTGTGCAGGTTCACCACATCTAGGCGTGTTCCATTTAAAAACAAGTCTCGGTGCAGCTAAGAGCCTTTGAGGAATGCACAAGTGAACCAACTTAATCTTGCCTAAAGAAAATTGAAGTCTGTGCACTTTGGCATGGCGAGAGAGGCAGTTCAATACCTGTTAGAGTCAACTTTCCAGAGTTGGCATCCCAACCACACCAAAAGAGATCGAAAAGTCCTCCAAGGAGAGTTTATGGAGAACATCTTCCGGTAGCACCAAGGTGATGCCGTTGATGCTCAGGGCAAAGAGTATGACACTGAGAACACTTCCCTTCGGGCCCCATTGGGGCGGAGAGGGCTCTGCAACCCGTACGCGGAATCAACGATCTCTCAAAAATTCAGATATGAAGATTGATATGCGTCTTCCCGCCCCCATTTCTTGGAGAGTCTCCATCATAGTGTATCGCTATGCAGTATCATAAGCCTTCTATAGATCGAAAAACACCGTAGTGTAGTGCTCTCTGCGAAGAAAGGCCACGCAGACGGCATTTTCCAGTCGTAGCAGAGGATCTGAAGGTGAAGGGGAACTTGCGGAAGCCGCAGTGTGCAGATGACAGATTTCCTCCACTGCCAAGACAAAAAGGCTAATATAACATTTACCAATTGCACAAGCATGATGTTAGAGAGATTGGGCCAAAACCGACCGGGATAGAGTGATCTCTCCCCGGATTTCAAAAAGCGAACACAGTAGCGATTCGCCTGGAGTCTGCATGGATACCCTCTACCCAGATGCTTTTGAACAAATCTAACAGAAAGGCAATGCCTTGCTCACCAATGTATCAAAGCATGGCATAGGGGATTTCGTCTGGACCAGGGGCCGTGTCCCGGCACTAAGCCCGATCGGAACGCAACTCACGCAATGGAAACCTGTCGGTGAAGGGTTCTGCGCCTATGGAGGTAAAGACCAGTTGGCGGTCATGCTTGAAATCGCGACGCACATTGAATCCTGGCGGAGCAGCATCCCAGCTAGAGAATGGGAAGAAAGCGCTCGTGAAGGATTCATCAACAGACGCGTGGGCCGAGGCTGCGCGCCAGTTCTCCTATAGAACGGGAGGGGGATCCTAGGAGAACTGGCCAGGAAGATCGGTGGGCGTGCTTCAAAACATATCAGGAACCGAGCCCTAGCCTAACAATATTCAACAACAGCAAAGTCGTTTGGGGGGCGCTTATAGCGCATTTAGGCATAAGATTCTCTTTAAAGGCCGCCTCACACTAGGCTGACCACCATAGGAGCGGGTGCATGCAAAACGGTTAGATGTTCTAGGAATAGTATTTAGGCCCACAGCAATGAGGTTGCAGGAGAAGAACACAACTGCCTCATCTACCAACCTAAACTCTTCGACTGAGACAGAGAAATTAGTCATTCCTGAAAAACAGACCACCAGACCCGCTCCAAGCACCACTGGGGCTAACTCTCAGGCGGCAGTGGACTAGAAAATGATATTTGGTGGGAAAAGGGATAGCTACCATGGAGGTCATCGACAAACGCCGACCCCAAATGAGGTTGTGCATCCAAGGAGCACAAAAATAGATCGAAACAGGAAAATGAAGCGGTTCTCTTTCAGTGACACGTAAACTTGCCCACATTTAGAACAACTATCTCCAGCTTGTTGATCACGTCGTCAAGGACTTGACCCCCCGGATTGATAAAGTAGTCTCCTCAAATAGGGTTTCTCATGTTAAGATACCCGAGCAAAAGAAAGGGCGTCGGCAACCATTCCACGACGTGGCGGAGCTTCCCTGCGTTAAAGTCCGTTGACGGTGGAATGTAGACAGCAATAACAGTATACCTCCTATCCAGGTTCAGCTGCACAGCTACTCCCTAAAATGAAGTAAATATAGTGCGAAGAGAAGAACGGGGACATACTGCCGGGTGTAAATGGAGAATCTTTCTGCCCGTAACCATCCCGTGGTGGTGGGCTCGCGCACCCCTTATACACCGGCAAGGTTGGGATGGAGCACACGCCCAGCATGGTCTCCTTCAAAAATTAGTTAAGGAAAAACGGGAGGAGGCAAGCCTCCACAGATCCTCTCAGTTGGCATGGAATCCGCGGCAAATCCGTTGAAGGAATATGACCTCTATGCCTACCTTAGGGGAAATAAGAGGGTCCTTCTGGAAGACAAGACCCTCATACTAATGGCCGGACGCTTCCCGGAGGCAGAACTTCGCGCGCTGTTGTCCGGATAATGCGCTGTCTCCCTTGAGGAATTATCAGGGGAGGTTGTTTTATCCATTGAAGTCTTTCACTCCCTCTGTTTTGAAACTTTAGGCAGTCGCGTCGGCTAGCACTAGTTATGGGCGCAAGAACCGAAACTCCACTAGTGCTGTCTTCCATTTGGCAGGAGGCTTTAGAAACCCCGGAAGATGATCTGATGACCAATTCCAGGGGTGTTGCCTTCTGTTAGTCTAACGACGAATCGGCAGAGGCCTGTGGCCGTTTCGCCTTACACTCACGCTGGGGGAAAAAGGGGTAGCCCTGGTTTTAAACGGGGCTGGGTGTGAACCCTTTATGCCATTAGCTCTACTATAGGAACGCCTAGGCTGGGTAGAACAAGCAGAAGGAATCCAAATGGAAACGAAAATGACCCTGCTCCTAGGCATAAAATGGTCAGGAGCAGAGGGTATCTTCCTTAACATTAAGGCATAAGAAATCGCAGGCAGCGCTGGCCACGGCATGACGAAGTCCTATGTAAGGCAAACTGAGGGTCGATTCTGGGTCTGAACGGCCAGGATTTCATTCTTGAGGAAATACACACTCAATTGCTTCGAAGAAGCGGGGTGCGCCTTCTCCGCAAATGTCATACTTGGCCAACACGATTTGGATTTATCGTGTGCGACCTTTGAGCAAATTACACATACTTTGGCTAAGCCCGAATTTGTTCGTCTATATGGGCGATAGGTTTGACTGAAGCGATATTAGTAGTAGAAATTCCACAGCAGTGGCACAAATGCTCTCACGCGGTAGCGATATCAAGCAGCTCGCACCGACTCAGGGAGCTTGTCGCAGTCGAATGTGGCGAAGAGTGTTGGGGTGGGTCTCGAGTTCTCTCCCTGTTTTCTCTTCACATGTTCGATCTTGTCCACTCTATTGTCGTCAAGCTCTAAGGTAATGTTATCTATGGTGTAGTATACGAGTTCCCTCGCATAAACCACTCCTTTCACGGAGTTCATGGTGCAATGCGGTGTCACACTCACCGGCGTGCCATCAAGTGTCCGAAGGGCACAAATCATGGCCAGCTCGGAGGGATTCGGCGCATGTGTCAGAGAAACAGGTCCCCCCTGGCTCTTTACTAATCATGCTAGCTAAAACTATCTTCTGATGGATCATGTTGCCTTTAGCCAACATGCTGTATCAGTGGAGCGAATTAGAAGGAAGCGTTTTTTCAATTCAGCGGGCTCCAAACTTCCAACTAACCTCTGAATTAGGGGCCCTAACGTATTTGAGGCTCCGCTCTACGCTTTTTTGGTCTTAGTCTGGGACATGCCTATCTTGGCTTGGTCCCATACTAAAATGGCAGCGGTCCCGTTCGTCCCCGCGGCTCCCGCCCACGAAGAGGATCCCTTAGGTTTTGTTTTTTCTGTTTATTTTCTTTTTAGTAGAGCAAGGTGAGGAATGAACCAATAAAAGATCCTAATGTCTGAGGTTAAGTCACCTAATGGACCATGTCCATCTCAGAGTTAGGTGGGGCTCCATGTGAGCATTCCTCAAATATATCATGGGTCCAATTCGAGGTATCTTTTCTCCTATTGTGGGCTGGCAAACTGACATCTGTCGGGAAAAAGAAGGGGTCACGTACAGTCACCCTCTGTAATCTAGAAATGCACCACAACAGGACTTTGGAAGGCCCGAACCGACGGGCTATGTCATCCGTCGCCTTCCTAAGGGAATGGCCCTATCTATTCGGACCCAATTGATGGCCACTGGCGTTCTTTCTTGGCAGCCCCATGATAAAGTAAAGGGGGAACTGCTGCTATAAAGAGGGAGTTGCCCAAGAAAGACTCTAGAGAAGGGGGTGAGTGAGTCCCCGTAGGCATACATAAGGAGTAAGCATCCTCTCCAGTCGAAGAGTTTTGGAGGGTCCTCCGATTTTGGCCAAGGCTGTATTTTTGTCTCAAATTTACTTTTAAGCCTCTTTGTGATTCAGTGTTGCAAAGTTAATAAGTAAAAAATACTTCTAAGTCTTGGAGGTCCGAAACACAACAGATTTTTAAAGTACCAAAAATAAGTGACTTTATGTGCATCTATTTAGTTGAATTGGACAACATTTATTTGAAAAGGTGAAAAGAAGGATCTATAGAGAAGCAACTTAAATTGAATTATTACAAGAGAAAACGAGTAACATTCGCATTATCCAGGTAGAAATAGAATTTATAAAACTTTAGTATTTATACGAAGAATTTATAAAATATTAGTAGAAAGCATATAAAAACAGTTAAATGATCTAGTTATTGCCTCTATGTGTGAAAGATAATCAATAGAATAAATTAAGCGAGAATCACTGAGGGAAAATGAAAACATCTGAAATGAAAAGGTTGGGAAGGAGAGCAGGCGAGGTTTTAAGGCGGTAGCGCTAATCTTGATCTCGTTCTACCAAAATTTCCCCCGCCTCCAGTTCACTGAATCTGTCACAGACGAAACTGTTCCACGAACTTTTAAATGAACATCGATCGCTTCCACAGTTTTAATGGTGTTGGCGGATAGCTGTATCAATCCTTTTCAGCCTGTTTCAAGTCTTCTTACTTTCCTTATTATTTCCTTTTATTTTCTCTTTCTACTCACCAACCCCTCTATTCTAAATCCAAAGGAGAGTGAAAGATGGCGTTAACCCCCTTAAGAAAATATCGATTCCCGTTAACTACAGTGCCATCGACGTCTTTCTTGGCGGAAAAGTGCTCATTAAGGATACAAAACTCCCGTGTTCACAACCTGGAATCTTCAGACTCTTTAACACGAACCGTGCCTAGCACATTCCTTTAGCCTCATCTACTTCCACCTTGACCAACTAATTCGTGTGTAAGGATAATTCCCGCATTGAGTTTCTCGGCATTTTATAATAACCTCTTCCATGAGGTTGGTAATACCTTATCTGGACTTAGTATTTCGTATTAACCTTTTTTATTCTCCTATTTTCTCGGTTTGGAATTCGGAATACTTTAATTAATTTTAGGTTACTTCATCAATTTATTATTATTATCATAATATTATATAAAATTATATTATATTATATTATATTATAAAAATTAATTAAGATATTATTAAAATGCATTACTGAAAATATTCATTTTATTGATCAGCGACTGTCAGTGAACATATAAATATTTTTAGTTTGCCTTTGGCCACACAAGAGGGTGAGAGGTGTGGCAAAAGCAAACATGCTGTAGCTGACATCTGGGTAATTGCTTGCCCTTCCGGCACCAATGACTCAAGCAGGATCTTTGGCTATATATCTTGCACACACTTTCACTCACACTGTCATCACCACTTTATAGATCTCTCCTTAATAACTCTCTGTTGGCGAAGCCCTCGTTGTATTTTTGGTTTGACATTTCTCTAAAAAAAAGTCGATGTTGTTTAAAATGGGGGGAAATTTGATCCTGTACTTAAGAAGAAGTGATGCAATATGGTCATATATAAGGGTTATATAGATCGGTACCAATGCGCAAGTTACCATTGGTTGGGATGCTATGTGGAACTTACTGTCTGACCTAAGTGAGAGAGGTACTAGACGCTAGAAGTGATGGTAAATCCGTTGCACGAAACAATGGCATATTGATTTGCCTGCCTCTCTCTAAAGGTCTTTCCGGCTGGTTTTACCTTCTGCCCCCTTCTATCTATCTGTTGTTTTCTCTGTTTACTTACCTGCCTTCTTCTCTGGTGCTCCTTCTCCCCCTGAAGAGGTAGTGAATAGTTCCAGATTCGAACAAATTTAAGGAGAGAATTGAGTAAATTGATTTTAGGGGTAATTCTTTTTATATTGACGTCCTTCGTCTTATTTTATCTATTTTGATTTCTCGCTCATTCTTTATAAAAATGAATAGATATCAGGGTATAAGAAAAAAAAATGAAAGCGGCTTGTAGAAGAATGGTCACCCCCCCCCCCATCCCGTTCATTCGTGATGCAGTCCCAAGGCGGTTACCGCAAGGACATCGGCGACTCAAAAGCGTAACCACAACGTGGCACAACTTGGTGCCATAAAAGACCCTAAAGGTCAAAAAGGTAAGATCTCTCCCAGGAGAGTGAGATCCAGTTTCACGTCGAACAAGAAATTGGAGACGGGTTTCTCCCAATCTCGATGGCTAACGAGGAGCCGATGTTTGACTTCGTGGGAAAGACCGTTTGGAAAAAGAACTCTCCTGGGGCCTTCCTCAAGCCCCTCTCCCCCTTACCACTCCCCCAGTGGGGGTGCGAGGTATAAATGAGGAACTCTGAGGAAAATCGAGGTAGTATACGTCATTCTCTAGGTGACGAAGTCTTCGGATCAAACCGAACTACCGAGACTAGAGAGGTAGTTTACTTGGGTCGCCAGACCAAGAAGTACCCTGCAAGAGAGGCAGGGCTACCTACCTTAAGGGGCTAAGAAAAAGCTCATCCTCGAGCTAAGTCCCTGGTTATCAAACCAAACGATAAGTGAACTTTGGTAAGTTCGACTTACCCTCGCCAGAGAGACTCCTCATATCCTGGTGCACCTTAAACACCAGGGGTATTCCTCGTCCTTGAGGAATTAAGAAAAGAAGAAGGAGGTAGTATACGTCAGTCTCGAGGTGACGAAGTCCTCGGATCCACAACCGAGCTACCGAGACTGGAGAGGTAGAGTACTTGGCTCGCCAGACCAAGAAGTACCCTGCAAGAGAGGCAGGGCTACCTACCTTAAGGGGCTAAGAAGAAGCTCATCCTTGAGCTAAGTCCCTGGTTATCAAACCAAACAATAAGTTAACTTTGGTAAGTTCAACTTACTCTCGCCAGAGAGACCCTCATATCCTGGTACACCTTAAACACCAGGGATATTCCTCATCCTTGAGGAATTAAGAAAAGAAGAAGGAAAAGGTTCCCGCTCGAGCCCGTTATTCGGTGGTCACACCAAACTTTAAGTAATTTATTCTCGCCAGAGAAACTCCCCTCCGGTATCCTCGCCCTTGAAGAAGACCCTCCCCGAGTTCAGTCCTCGTCCATAAGAAAATCAGTAACGAAGAAGATAAGATCCTCCTCGAGCTCGTTACTCGGTGATCTCACCGCACTCCAAGTTAACTTGATTTAAGAACCAAGTTCGACTCACTCTCGCCAGAGAGACCACGACTGCCTAGGTGTTGCATAAAGCACCGTCTTGGTTCTCGTTCTTAAAGAAACCTCCCCCCCCCCCGGGAGAACGTGTGGACCCCCCAGCTGCTACTCTCGCCAAAACGACCGTGGAATTTCGCCCATCTACAACTGGACATCCGGCACGCGTCATGAGTCAATAACATTTCTGAGGCCTTTAAACTCCACATGAGTCCGTAAGCCTAACTCTTATATTATTGTTTTGTCTAGAGAAAACCTTAACCAAATTTTGGAGGTTAAACTAATTTAATTAATTCTTGTTTATAATAATATTTAGAGTATTGCTGTAGTTAATGTATAAAGGTTGTGTATTCAATGGTTAAAGATAAAATATAAGTTTATTTTGTGAATTAGTTGGCGTTTCTTTTATATCCTTACGTGTTTGGTAACGGCTCTGTTCTTTAAGATATTCCTATAATATCAATATATATTAGACACTCTTAGCACTCTTAGAGATAGAACAAAAAGGAGGGGAATTCTACGACACTAAATAAAAGTGGTGTCAGGTAAGTAGGGTTTTTATCAGAAAGAATTCTACGACATAATTAAAGTGGTGTCAGGTTTTGTAGGTTGTTATTAGAAAGAACCCAGCAGTGTCTAATTAAGAAAGAGCCAACACGTAAAGGAATACCAGGAACAAGAGAATAATTGACGAGAGGAAAATTAGTAGAGTTAGGGGTGGTAACAATCTAAAGGTAATTGGTAGGTCAAGTGGTAAATTTGTTGTCGGGAGTGGTATTTCAATCAACATAGTAGTGGGATTAAGGGTAAGTTATGCTGAGCGCTACCTGGTGAGTGGTGGCATAATTATCTGAAAATACAGAAAGGAAAAATCGACGGACCAACACGAAATGGATCCAGTCAAAAGATTTTACCAACAAGCCCAAAGCTTGGGACTTGAAGGCACAGAAATGCATGACTACGTCATGGCAGAACTCAGAATAGATTGTGAAGAAGAAGGAAGAATTTTGGATATAGAAGAAGAACAAGAATTAATAAAGTTTGAGAGAGAAACAGAGGATATAATAAGAGAGAATAAAAGAGAACGTGAATTAAGGGAAATACGGATGAACCGGAAAAGTGAAGAATCCAAAAAATACAGCGGAAAATAGAAACAGAAGAAAGAAGAATGCTGAGAGGAGGTAAAACAAGCGAAAGAATAATACTGTTAAAAAGAGAAGCACAGCAATTCAGAATAAGGATAGAAATAGAAGATGAAGAAAGAAGACTAAAGATAAACCTGGAAGATGAAGAAAGAAGAACCCGACGGGAAAAGGAAATAGCGAAAGCAGAAAAAGAAGCCGAGGACAGGAGAATGAAGAGGGAAAAAGAGTCGAAAGAGAGGAGAATAAAGATTAAAATAGAAATCGATAAAAGAAGAATACAGAGGGAAAAAGAACGTGCTCAAGCGGAAAGAGAAGAGACAGAAGAAAAGGAAAGATTGCTCGCACTCGAAAGAGCACCCATCGAGAATCTCATAGAGGCCGAGGAAGTTGGAGCTCGGCCTGGACCTAAGAAAGGACCATCGAGGGAAACCCAGCCAAATGGGGTAACGATGGAAGAAATAGGAAGTAGGAATGAGGTACCAGCAGGAGTACCTAAAGGAAAACCTACGAGGAGAACCCAGCCAAATGGGGTTATCAGGGAAGAAGAAGAAGACAGGGTAGAGGTACGAGCAGGTGTACCTGAGGAACTACTTACTAAGAGAAGTGAGTCAAATGAGTTAACAGGGAAGGAGGAAAGAGGTGCTATTGCGATACACCCAGGTAAGACTAGTCAAATAGTAGACGCGGATGAGTATCCCCTACCCCTAGTAGTCTCCTCCCCGAACGGAACGTCCACGGAGTTACCGCTAAATTGCCAAGTCGTAGTGAGCGCCAAGCCCATTAACGACCTAGCAGGGAAAAGTTTTCTCGATCCCCAAAGATCGAACCCAGACACGATCTGCCCGTGTACCTAGTTAAAGGAGAGGTATGGGACCTACGCTCCCATCAATTATACCCCGCTACAACAGGCCGCTCTAGCCATAATGTTCAGTTTAAAGGTAGTCAAGTACCATAAGAAGGGTAATTCGAGTAGGTTGAAACACCGCTACCATTTAGTACCATACTTGGGTAGACTCAATAACCAGAACGGCCGACTCAGGCGCGGTAGAATAATGGTCACAGAGCACCATTTTAGGATCAGCTACCTCAAATGAGCCGATAAAGGACAGCTACTCTATAGGTGGAGACGAAAAACCATTGAGGGTTATTTCAGTACCTAATGAGCGTGAAACCATGTTTTCATTTGTTGTTCGTGTTAATATTTATCGGTAGGATTTAAGTTCTCAAAAACTTAGAAAGGTAAGGAAGTAGCTTGTTTTGTTAGTTTTTTTTGTGGGTAATCGATGAATTAAGGTTTTTTAATTTTCTATGTAAAATTGTATTGCGAGTAGGTCTAGCTCGACACATTGCCTGTGTAAACGCGCGCGTGGGCGCTCATGTGTAAGGAAACTTAATGTAAGAGAGGGCTCAAAGAAATACAACTTTGCTAAGCTCGACTAGGTTGAGTAAGTTGTTTTGAGTTCCCGGGAGCATCGCCCGCTTTCCATTAAGTTCTTCGGTGGGAGGTGTGTAGAAGAATGGTCACCCTCCCCCCCCATCCCGTTCACTCGTGATGCAGTCCCAAGGCGGTTACCGCAAGGACATCCGCCCCAGACATCGGCGACTCAAAAGTGTAACCACAACGTGGCACAACTTGGTGCCATGAAAGACCCTAAAGGTCAAAAAGGTAAGATCTCCCCCAGGAGAGTGAGATCCAGTTTCACGTCGAACAAGAAATTGGAGACGGGTTTCTCCCAATCTCGATGGCTAACGAGGAGCCGATGTTTGACTTCGTGGGAAAGACCGTTTGGAAAAAGAACTCTCCTGGGGCCTTCCTCAAGCCCCTCTCCCCCTTACCACTCCCCCAGTGGGGGTGCGAGGTATAAATGAGGAACTCTGAGGAAAATCGAGGTAGTATACGTCAGTCTCTAGGTGACGAAGTCTTCGGATCAAACTGAACTACCGAGACTAGAGAGGTAGTTTACTTGGGTCGCCAGACCAAGAAGTACCCTGCAAGAGAGGCAGGGCTACCTACCTTAAGGGGCTAAGAAAAAGCTCATCCTTGAGCTAAGTCCCTGGTTATCAAACCAAACGATAAGTGAACTTTGGTAAGTTCGACTTACTCTCGCCAGAGAGACTCCTCATATCCTGGTGCACCTTAAACACCAGGGGTATTCCTCGTCCTTGAGGAATTAAGAAAAGAAGAAGGAGGTAGTATACGTCAGTCTCTAGGTGACGAAGTCCTCGGATCCACAACCGAGCTACCGAGACTGGAGAGGTAGAGTACTTGGCTCGCCAGACCAAGAAGTACCCTGCAAGAGAGGCAGGGCTACCTACCTTAAGGGGCTAAGAAGAAGCTTATCCTTGAGCTAAGTCCCTGGTTATCAAATCAAACGATAAGTTGACTTTGGTAAGTTCAACTTACTCTCGCCAGAGAGACTCCTCATATCCTGGTGCACCTTAAACACCAGGGATATTCCTCATCCTTGAGGAATTAAGAAAAGAAGAAGGAAAAGGCTCCCCCTCGAGCCCGTTATTCGGTGGTCACACCAAACTTTAAGTAATTTATTCTCGCCAGAGAAACTCCCCTCCGGTATCCTCGCCCTTGAAGAAGACCCTCCCCGAGTTCAGTCCTCGTCCATAAGAAAATCAGTAACGAAGGAGAAAAGATCCTCCTCAAGCTCGTTACTCGGTGATCTCACTACACTCCAAGTTAACTTGATTTAAGACCAAGTTTGACTCACTCTCGCCAGAGAGACCACGACTGCCTAGGTGTTGCATAAACCACCGTCTTGGTTCTCGTTCTTAAAGAACCCTTCCCCCCCTCCCCCCCCCGGAAGAACGTGTGGACCCCCCAGCTGCTACCCTCGCCAAAACGACCGTGGAATTTCGCCCATCTACAACTGGACATCCGGCACGCGTCGTGAGTCAATAACATTTCTGAGGCCTTTAAACTCCCCATGAGTCCGTAAGCCTAACTCTTATTTTATTGTTTTGTCTAGAGAAAATGTTAACAAATTTTGGAGGGTAAACTAATTTAATTAATTCTTGTTTATAATAATATTTAGAGTATTGCTGTAGTTAATGTATAAAGGTTGTGTATTCAATGGTTAAAGATAAAATATAAATTTATTTTGTGAATTATTGGGCGTTTCTTTTATATCCTTACGTGTTTGGTAACGGCTCTGTTCTTTAAGATATTCCTATAATATCAATATATATTAGACACTCTTAGCACTCTTAGAGATAGAACAAAAAGGAGGGGAATTCTACGACACTAAATAAAAGTGGTGTCAGGTAAGTAGGGTTTTTATCAGAAAGAATTCTACGACACGGCTCTTTAGGTAAAAAATTCTGCTTTGCTGAACTTTCTATAGCTTTTCATTAATTAGAGTTCCTTAATTTTCCAATACTCATGGAAAATTAGTATCAGAAAGAGCTGACCCAAAGACTCGACGATAATCTGGTGACTTGTGACTCCACCTATTTTGAAATGACCTTGAACACAGCAAGAGTTATCAAATAAAACTACCAGAAGTCTTTAATTATACACCCACTGTAGACATGAAATCATAAGAAGATGAGAAAAGGCAGACATGAGTGACCTACGGAAGAAAGAAATTTCTTTGTGCTGAATGATAAAAATAGCCTTGATATACTTTACTGTCCTGTAAAAACTCGTTTTTATAAGTGGTCATCATTGGGTGTCATCAACTGCTTCGATAAATATTGTAGAAAGCTATGCTCACGTTTTCTACCCTGAATGTATTTTTAGAGAGTGATTCATTTTATTTATATTTGATCCAAAATTATTTATTTTTGCCTTATATGTAGGTTCAACTCATGATTAATAAATTATTATAACATTGATACTAAAAAATCACCTTTAACTAGCGTTTTATAATATTTGGTATGAAGTAGCGAAACCCAATCTGCTGAAGCTATTGGTACACTAGCCAGGTTAGTTTACACTACCTGGCTAGAACCCAATAGTAATGAAAAAACACGTCTAATATAATAATAAGATTGTTAAAACTTCATATCTAAGGCTCAGGACTTTATTGCAAAAATCGATTTTATGCTTATTTTTATACAAATTTTCTGATCAGGAGTTCTTCCTTTAAGGCAATTTAACATTATGTAACTTAATAGCGAAGAGATTTGGGGAAAATGTTATTCAAATCAAATGATTCTTTTTCATGTCTCAAAATTGATGAAAAGAGAAAAGAAATTAATTGAATAGTATCATGAAAACTCATAAAAAATATTGACATACTATATATGTATACATTAATGGTTTAGAAAAATGGATCAATATATATATATATATATATATATATATATATATATATATATAAATTAGGCGTTCATCAAGGCCTCATGCTTTCATAGAGTACCAGTCTAAGAAAAGGATTAATTAAGAGAAGAAGTGGCTCTTGACGTCACTGTTTCAGGCTCCAAAGGAGGTGCAAGTATCATTCCATATCCTAAGCACAAATATCGCGACACTCATTCAGTACAGACGACTTCAAAGTATAAGCTGTTGAGGGATAGAGCCCGAATGTGTGCCTCAAGGCCGGGAGTAGGTTCAGAGAGGAATACAGGTAAGAGAGTACTGTAACTCTTAAGAACTTTTAGGTAAAAAAGAACTTAAAGTTGACGGGAAGTAAAATAGGTAGCCAGGTCAATGAACAATACTATGCGATTGCACATGGCAAACCTGCCTGGTAGAAATGAACACGGTTAAATGTTGCGAACAAATTTAAGTGGTGGAAGAATAGAAGCATACGATCCAACTATAAGGTAGTTGCTGTAGCCATGAATGGGGATCTCGAAACTTGTCTGGTCATATTTGGACCGGATATGGCGTAGAGTTAAAGTAAATAGAAAACTTAAAGATATTATCGATATGAAAGATAGTCGACTATCAAAAGCTACGTCCAGATTATTGTCAGAAAATGGAACTGCCGAGCTACCAAGGATATAAAAAGGAGTAATATATCTACCGCGAGCGACATCCGCGGGAGAACTTAATTCCCGCTAACACCTCAGTTTTTTCATTATTGAGTTTCAAAAAGTCGTCCAAACGCCTTTGATTAAGGACATCAAACGCAGCAGTTAGAGGCTTTTGAGAAATCTTGGCAAATGATGTTCAGAAAGAAGATAGGTAAACTTACGTATCACTAGTTTTGAAAGGAAAGGATATACCGAGATGAGGCGTAATAATTGCCAAGAGTTATGGGGCAGAAGATCTATAGATACAAAAGAGGAACAAATAGAGATAAAGAACCTTGCCCTAAAAATAGAATGCATCGCCACCGAATCATGTTTCTGCCAATCAATTTTACACAAATATACATACATTCTCCTGTATCATCTTTTTCTAGGCTCAAATATTCTGACCGACTAATGAATTTACCATTGGTCAAATATCTTCCTTCTATATCACAACAATAACAAGGAATAACAAGGAAATAAAGTACCTTAGAAGACCTTACGGTCCATTCAAAGAGGGTACCTTTGGACTAGCAGTCGAGCGGGCACATCTCTGCTCAAATGCTTTATGTCCATAAACGGCCACTTTTCAAGACCCTGTCTAGGCTATACTCGTGCTGTTCAACAGATTCACTCTTGACAACTTCCACTGGAAGTGCGTTCCAACTACCGCCAGATACTGTACGTGAAAAATGTTCCACACAGATCGCAGGTGGAACGCTTCAGTTCAAGTTTAAAGCCGTGATTTCTTGTTCTGCTCTCAACAAGTGTGAAAATATCCCTGCAGTCAACATTGTCGAACCCTCGAAGTATTTTAAAAACTTTGATGAGCTGACCACGCAGTCTACGGGTTTCCAACGAGAACAGATCTAATGCCCTTAATCTATCTTCATAACTTTTATGTCTGATAGAGGGAATCAGTTTGGTTGCCCTGGCTTGCACGCGTTCCAATCTCGCGGAGTCCTTATGAAATGAAGGACTCAAAAATTTTACGGCATACTCCAGGTGCGGTCGGACAAGTGAGTTGTACAAACACAGTACAATCTCCTTGTTCCGATATCCAAACTGGCGCTTTATGTAGCCTAGCATCCTTTGGGCCTTTTTCTTCGCCTCAATGCATTGTTTTGACAACTTCTAGGTGTCGGCGGATTCGAGAGCAGTGCCATTAAGAATATACTGAGATTGGGGGTTTCGGTGGCCGATATACATCACTTTGCATTTGCTGAAGTTAAAAGGCATTTCACACGTGTTCGACAACTCCCCAATCTTACGAAGATCTTCCTGCAGGCGAGAAGTATTTCCATCCTTTGCAACGTTCATACCAAGCTTGGTATCGTCGGAAAATTTGGAAATCTTGGCAACCATGTCACCATCCATATTGTTGACGTAGATGATGAATAGTAGTGGTCCCAGGACAGAACCTTGAGGCACCCCGCTAGTAACGGGCACCCACTCAGAAGCCTGTCCATTCACCACCACCCGTTGCCGTCTGCTACTTAGCCAGTTTTCTATCCAACCGGCTGCTTTTCCATTCCATCTAATCCTAGCGCTCGCACTTTCGGGAGAAGGCAGCGGTGTGGTACCTTATCAAAGGCTTTCTGAAAGTCTAAGTTAACCACTTCTTTCAATACTTTAGGTAGAAACCCATCCGGGCTAGATGACTTATTCGTCATTAGGTCAGTGATCTTCTTTTCTATTTCTCCTTTGGTTAAGTCCATATCTTCCAGCTTTTTCCCCGAGTAGGAATACATTGGTTCGGGGATGGGACCACACTCTGCAGTAAACACTGAAGAGAAGTAGTCCTTGAGGAGGTAAGCACTTCCTGCATCTAGTGCTTTAATGTGCCCTCCTCATTCCTCAAAGGGCCAATCGTTCGACGAATTGGTTTACGGCGGTTTACATATTCCCAAAACTCATTGGGATTATCTTTACAGAGTCTCGCCACTCGAAGTTCCTCAGACCGCTTAGCCGCCCTTATGCTAGACTTCATCTCCTGGATAGCCTCCAGTATTCGTCAAAGTCACCCGAAATCTTCGTTGCTGGTAAACATTTCTCTTCTGCCTAAGCAGTTGGCCGATATCTCGATTAAACCACTTTGGTTGAACTGAAGACCGACGGGGGCATTTCAAAGGGATGAAACATGATTGAAGACTCATGAATGTGGTTTTGAAACTGTTCCAAGAGTCTTCAACAGCATCGCACACTTTAAGCCTCGCGCCAGTCAGTCCAGCACGAAAACCTGCAAATTCTGCTTTTCTCAAATCAAGTTTCCTCGATTTATTAGTTGCAGGGCCTGCCTTGGTGACTTTGACTAAAAATCTAATTAGTCGGTGGTCACTGCCTGAGCTCTTCGCCAACAGAGAGGTCCTCAACGATGTAATCCTCAGAGGTTAAAACCAAGTCGAGCATATTGTCTCCTCTCGTAAGCTCTTTCACATATTGAGTCAGGAACTTGTTGTTCGCGAACTCCAGGAGTAGTGCATTCTAGCCACAGGGTTCTCTGGTTTTCCAGTCAACTTGTGTGTTCAAATCCCCCATGACGATACGCACTCTGTCTTTGACAAGTTCTCCTAGTAGCTTAGTACAGTTCTCGTTCGTTTTCAACGAGGTGGGCAAGAGGTCTCTAAAGCAGCAGGGTCATGTATTTGGCAGGACCTATCTCTAAGTCAACACCTAGTAGTTTATGGTCGGAAATGATGTTGCAATCCGTCGAGTTGCAAGTATCCTTGGAATTCAACATCACACCGCTAGCATCTATATCTGGCCTATCTTTCTAGAAGAGCTGGTAACCAGGAATAGTAAATTGACCTTCAAAATCTCGGCTTGAATTTTTTATTCGAGACTCCGTTATATCCACCATCTCAGTTTCTTCTGTTGCTACAATGCCACGGAGCTCAATGAACTTGTAATTGATTGACCTCGCATTGAACAGAATAACTTTCAGGGAGTCCCTTAGTGTAGGACTTCCTACGCTTTTCCTTTTCCCGGCTTCTCTGTTTTCGTCGTCACACCCTTCCTGCCGACCTCCGAGAAGGTCGTTTCGGAAGTTACACGAGCATGCTGGCGCACGTCCGCTTTCGCTCTGTTTCGAACGCTACTTTGGGTGCGTTCCACGACATCTTGAATTAGGTTAGAGAGAAAGGCCTCCCCTTTAAACGAAAGATGTACCCCGTCCCTTTGATATAGGTCGTCTCCACCGATATAGGTACGATAGTGGTCTACGAAGAAGACTCCTTCTGCCGTGCAGAGATCCGCCAACCTTCTGTTCACTGCGACGTTTCTCTCGTGAGTAGTTAGTGATGGACCTTTTCTCGGAAGTATCTCAACCACTACACGTTTGCGGGTTTTAAGCCTTATGTCATCCACGGCTCACATCACCGTTTGGATGGTCTTAGCACTGAGGCCAACCTTACCCCCTCTGAGGTAGAGGTCGTTGCCACTCACCATCAGAGCGACAGCTGAATTCTAAGAAATATGAGCTTTCTCTGCCTCTACCCTGATGTTGTGGTTACCCCGTCCTTGCAGGCAGCTTAGCTTCACGCTAGTGCGAAGGCGGGCCGCTAGCAGCGGCTGCAGATCCCGTATTTGCAAGTCACCAATGAGGGTGACCTTCGGACACCTAGCCTCTAAAGACGGGATCTACCCTTGTGAAAGAGGTCTCCCCTTTTCCTCTTTACTCTCCACAATCTTATCCTTTTTTTATTATCTCCCTTTTTCTTCTTGTTTATCTGTTTTTCTTCTATTTTTTGTTCTTCTTCTTTTGTTTCAAATTTATTCTTTTTCTTCTTTCTTCTTTTTCTCTTTTTCTCTCGCCTCAGCTAGCTTAGCCTCAGATGATGCCGGAATCTCCGCTTGGGTACCAGGGTGATTCCGACACGTGAATGGGCGGTGCCTCTTCTAGGCATCGAATCTGTGCTGCGCGAAGGGCTTCGAGTTTTTCCAACTTTCTTTTAAGGATTTTAGCTCTCTCCTCTGAGGCACTATAGATGTCTTTCAGGTTCTTAACCTCTCGCGTCAGTATACAGGTAGTGCAGATACTTTCCGGTCTGCATTTTGAGTAGCAGCCCTCTGGAAAGTCAACGCACCACTTTTCTAACTGGTATGTTGCATAGTTGTGTTTTAGACGAACGAGTCCTTATTTTTGTCATTTTAAACGCTTTCCCTCTCTGAGAAAACTCGTGACCAATCAATGATAAAAAAATGGGGGTTGGTGAGTTCTCACCGCGTGAGTCGCCTCCACCTATCGATCGAAGAGGTTACGGATCTTTCAGAAGGCACGCTCTATGTGCTGCTGTTCGTCCGACCGAGTCGTCAAACCTCAGCGTGCCGTGGCTCCAATCCAAGCAGCACTGACGGTCCCCGAAGGGGCTATCGATTTCTCACCAGGTGAAAAATGGAGCACGCCCCATACTAAACTCCTACTAGTTCCCTTCACGACGGCCAGGATCTCGGAGTAGCTTTCAATAGATATCCCGCCACACCAAAAGACTTGACCCAAGGCTTTTTATTGGCCTGGAAACCAACCTGGTAACAAAAGGCCATCACAACGGAACGATGCTACCAGAGGCACCCGTCAACGGTCACTGGGTATGGTCAATAATTACGCGCCAGGGAAGGGGTTAACGGGGTACTACCCTCATCCCATTCATCGTGCCCCAATGCCTAGGACACCTCTAGTCCTAGACTCTTTCAACCAGTGAGCGTAGATTGGCGTTGTTTATAGAGGTTCCAAAGCTTCTCTTCTGACGCATGAGGTAGATGCCAGGTCCTTATATGTAGAAAGATGGAAGAAAGGTAAGAGTGACATAATAGTAGTAGTTTTTTTTGTATAGTAAGTGGAAGAGATATGATAAAAGTTAAAAAAGAGAAGGATAGAATATAAAAAAGAAGGACGCACTTAGTCTGGAACCTCGTTTTCAAGCAAATCGACAAGGGAAGCTCTACCAGGGGTACGCAGAAGAGAGGTACCCCAGCCGACATAGCTCGAAAAGTTAAAGGTACGCACAAGCTGTCTTCCCGCGACAAGGTGGCGTCACCCCTCTTCCTCTATTTGGTTCAGACAACACTGACGTTTACCTTTTCCTTATATTTGTTCATTGACGCCAATCTGCTAGACTGAAATCTAAGTAAACATTTTCCCAAACATTTCCTCGGCGTTATTGTCAATCCTTTTTCAGCATTTATCTCTACTCTCCAAAAAGTTCTTGTGATTGTGAATTTCTGCTCTGATCTCTCTTTCTTTTCACGAACACCCATCAACAAACATTCAATTCAGACAAAACTCCTCCCAGAAACGACACCTTTATTTTCGCATTAATTTTCGGAAACACAGTCTAACAGCTACACAGTCATCAAATCACTAGAGGAAGCACAAGTCTCTTCCATTTGTCTTCAGGTTCTTATACATCTACCAAAGAAGGCCTTTTACCTCCCTTTATCTTGTAGTCACCGTTGGATCTGATTTACAAGTCTTTCCATCCGCATTCACATTTATTCTTTCCACCGAAAAAGGAAATTAAACTCACCGAATCCACTAATTTATCCTAATAAACGTCAAGTTTAAAAAGGTTATTTGGTGAACTTCAGGTTCGAAAAAAATTATTTAGTGAACACCCTCATAAACCAACTTGAATCTCAAACTTGTATTCATAAGCACAGAAGAAATTTTTGTTCTAATAAAGAACTAATGACTGCAGCCAAAATCAACCACCATGCCCCCTTTTTTCGATAAAAGCAACTACTTTTCCTTCATGTATATTAGTGCCTATATGATTAGACTGTCAGAGTCACTCAGAGACGGTGCTTGAATCTCGCAGGACTCCAGGATGCCAAGGAAAAAGAACAATTTGAACTGCTGTATTAAAGGCAGTCAGTTACATTTACGAAGACAGATTCATTTTCATTTCTGAGAGATCCTCGCGTAATTGGAAGTGGATCAACAAAGGGAGTTTTTCCGCTATTTGCTAAATATCTATTCTAACCTAAGGAATCAAATTAGCATGAGTTCTTCAAAGTCAACACATATGTATATTTCAGTGAAAGTTCAAACGTACAGCTTTGGTCCAAAGTATGGGGCAAGTATAAAAAAATAGAGAATACGAATGAAACTCATTCACATAATAATTGAAAAAATATAATAAACAGTCTAGTATATCCCATCTATAATTAGTATTTTATGTTTTCTTTTTGCTTTTCTAGGAGCTTTAATGCGTTTTTGCATATTGTGTTTAAGTGGTTGGAGAAACCTTCTGCCATTCAATACTTAAGTTTATTCTTAATTTTTCAGTCATAATCTGTTTCCGAAGAAACAGATTCCTGAAGCTCAAGAGCTCAATTCATTGGATTGTCCAGAGAGAGATTATCCCAAGTCAAAATTGCAAGAAGATTAAAAAGCTGAAGAAACGGTGTCCAAACAGCCATTCAAAGGTACAATGAGAAAATTCTATCAAAAACCGTGATGGTCAAGGTTGCAAAAGGTGTACAACTCAGAGGAAAGAGAGATTGCTGAAAAGGACATATCTGGCCAATAGTAGAAATGTCTTCTGATGTAGCTGCTGAGTTCCATGCAGCGAGAAACAAAGAGATATCAAGACACACAGCGATTAGAAAGTTATAAGAAGCTGGGCTTAAATGATGCAATGCTATAAAGAAATTGTGGCTGTCTCAGGTGAATAAGAAGAAGAAGCGATATTCTTGGGCGAAAAAAACATGAAGATTGGACTGATGATGATTGAGCAAATGTTGTTTGCTCTGATGAAGATTGGGCTAAACTTGTTTGGTCTGATGAGGCAACTTTCACGGTAGGTTCTCCACAATATTTTTCAACAATATATTACGCTTGTATACATTTTTATTGAGTACTAAAAATTTTATTGCATACAAAAAATGATCAGTAAAATTTGTATTTCTCCTCAGATTTTTCGGACCCCTAGAGCTGTTTATTGTCGTCGAAGAGTTGGCAAGTTGAACTGTAAGGATTTGGGGCTGCATTTTAAATTTAAGTCCAGGATTGTTGTTCCCTTGCCGGTGCAGAATAAATTCTAAGACTTAAATCCTCAAGTTATACCAGGTTTAACAACCTTCCCTAGGTAAAATTTTCAATGATGACATACCAGATGGTGTAATCTTCCAATAAGACAATGATCCATGCCACACATCTAGAGTCTCAAAGGATTGGTTTGAAAAGAAATGGGTAACATTGAAAGAATGGTCCCCTCAATCTATAAACTTCAACCTCATTGAACATTTGTGTTCAAACTTGGGCACATGGAGTAAGAAGGAAAAAATGTTCCTCAAAAAGTTAATTAACAGCCAAAATTCATAAAGAGTGGCCGAAAATTGAGCCAACCACCTGTGCAACTTATTTTCATGTAAACAAAATCACATAAAAGCGGTTATAAAAGTAAAAGTACAACATATCAAATATTAAATTGAGAGAATATACGCGAAAATGTATATTTATATAAAGTCTAGTATGAAATAAATGAGTTTCCATCATATTCTTCACTTTTTCATACCTGCCCCATAATTTTTACCAAGGCTGTGTTCTATCTCAAATTTACTTTTAAACCCCTTTGTGATTTAGTGTTTCAAAGTTCAGAAGTAGAAAATACTTCTGAGTCTTGGAGCTCCGAAACACAACAGACTTTGAAAGTACTGAAAATAAGTCACTTTATGTACATATATTAAGTTCAATTGCACAATATTTTGTTTGTAAAGGTGAAATGAAGAATCTAGGAAGAAGCAACTTGAGTTAACTTATTACAAGAAAGAAAAAGTGACATCCCCATTATCTGGATAGAAATGGAATTTATGAAACTTTAGTATTTATACGAAGAATTTATAAAATATTAGTAGGAAGCATATAACTGATCTAGTTATTGCCTCTATGTGTGAACGATCATTAATAAAATAAATTTAGCGAAACCAATGAGGGCAAATGAAAACGTGCGAAATGAAAAGGCTAAGAAGGCGAGCAGACGAGCAGGCAAGGTTTTAAGGTGGTAGCGCTAATCTTAATGTTTTGATATTTTTTATATTATTTATGAGGATAAATAATACTAAAAAAAAATTAACGAGTAATTTTCAATTTTATTGTAAAGATTAAAAAACATTAGGCTTCTGTAATACATATTTTTGTGAAATCCTTAAAAACCTTTGATGTAAAACACCGCACTATATTTTCCCTTCTCTTCTTTTGATAGACGAGCAATTTCCACTAGCACGCCTACGTTTATTGTTAATATGAACCTTATAATATGTTGGCTATAATTTAGATCCGTTCGAGTTAATCATCGTATTTTTCTTGTAAAATACATATATCATTATTTCTTTAACTGTTAATTCATGGAAAGAGAAAAGATGGCAGAAGTATAACTCGAATTTTCTAAATTTGATACAAAAATAGAATGACAATAATTACTTCATTAACAATATGTTTATTTGTACGTTTTGTCAGAATCGGTATCATCTAAAAATAAGGTAACAGATGGCTGTATTCTAAAATGTGCAAATGTAACAACTACATAATTCTGACCAGAAAAAGACTAATGTTACTTTTATGAAACATAATTTTCCAAATTTATATTCACCATTAGAAAACTCTAAAATAAAGTCCCTCCTATCTTTTAAGGGGTGTTATATGAGTATATTCGCATCTCTAAAAGAAGAAAAACGATAAATGAATGCTTATTCATACTTAATGTTGGAAAGATAAAAGGTAAATAAATTAGGTAATTACTCATCTCGCGACGCCAAGATGACTCACTGGGTGCCTCTTGGAAAATTTAATCCTCTAGAATTGTCAAATGCGCGGTAAATGTATAGAAAATGCATCCAAGTATTTTTATGATAAAATAATTTAAATTATATTAAAGACAAAGAAATTGCGTATATATAACTATAAATATAATTGGATTTTAATATGCAGTCATAAATGCCACCATTATTAATTTAAATCTGATGAGACATCAAATATGACCACAGAGGACGGACAAGGAAATGGGTCGGATTATCGCCTAAAAACTGAACGAATTCTACTACTATTATTCTTGCTGAATTTTGGACTCTAACAGCAGTTTTGCCATATTAACCCTGGAGCACTGAACATATTTCCCTGTTACACAGTCATTGAACTCGGGTATATTATACCCGATTTTTAAAATAAAAGGAAAATAGTAAATACACAAATTTATTAATCCTATCATGTTACACACTGAAAAAATAAAAATCCGTACTTACTTTAAGAAAGGTATATTATAAAAATACCCCAAAAAAGCCAGAAAGTGAAAACTTTCAATAATTTTGGCAAAAATTTACCCCCCAAAAAACTCCTTCATAGAATTCGCTTAAATGTTTGCACAGGCCTTTAAGGATGTCAGGCCTCCCAACGACTCCCATGATACTGACGATGCTCAAACTACATGGAAGAGAGTGGGAAAAACACCCCTTTTTTAGAACACCAAAAATGACTAATTGTACAATATAATGTGTTTTTCTGTCATGAAACCCCTTGAAACCACTTGAAAATGACTACTAAGATAGAATACAGACTATGATCTATAACGGCCCACATCAAGCTTCTCCATTGGTGTCTATCTCTTGCAACCTCCTCTCACTAATATGAAAACTTTTCATTATTTTACACTTAACGCGCTCGTACTGAAATTGATTTGCTCTAGATTTTGTATAACTATTCAATTAATGTGCTCTATTGTTTTGTTTGATTATTCAGTGCACTACTACTGCAATGTAAGTATCTTATAGTTGTCAAATTTGGAGCCTATGTACCTTAGACCTCTCTCTCAACGTATGATGGTTATTATTTAGATTTTTTATTTGTACTTATTGTATAAACTTTATATTTGTAAATATGATATTTATGTTTCTCCAAACCTCGTATATTTATTTATAACTTTAATTAAGTAAAAGGAAAACTGCATAATTGCAAGCTTTGACTTACTATGTAAAATTCTCTCATTGTTGCTGATAATAATAACAATAATAATAACCTAAATATATTAATTTTCTATATTTACTTTGTTTTGGCTTTACCAATACTAGGCTATGTTATATATAATTTTAACTCTGATTTAAGCAATTAATGTAACTTAGCATTATTACTTAACTGTTTGTGCACATTTTGGGTTTCTTAAGACTGGCAGAGAGTCCAGCTTAGCCCATAATTGGCGTTCTGTAACCTCGTGTTCATAACGAGGTTCCTATTGTTTTCTTTAGTGTTGTGGGTCTTAACCCTGCTCGTAACTCTGATATGGAAACCTTTCATTATTTTCCACTATTTATTAGTATGAGATTGTGGTAGCTAATAAAATAAACTTAATGGGATTTCTTATATAAATCTAACACATTTTCATACACCCACACGGAAAAAAACATTTCATATTTATTACTTACCTCAGCCTCAGACGCAATCACAGCAGTAAGGAAAGTAGTGGCTCGGGCAGACGGATTAGCGGCAGCTTTGACACCTGAAGCGTATCTTCTTGTCCGCCACTGACTGACACTTGCTGCCCCGTACCATGGGCTCCCTCATCTCAGCTGACGATGGTTCCTCACTTGCAGCCGTGCCAGAGGGGAAGTTAAGAGAGAACACCTGTCGATGCTGTGTTGGGGGTGTTGAGTGGTTTCTCAGCTAAGGACCTGATGAGTTACACGGCCAATTCATGCATGTACTTCCATCTCTGCATGGCGCTGCCTCCTACCTTGGCAGTGTTGTCTGGTAAATCATCCACGAATTTATGACACACGGATTCAGCATCCTAAAAAACAAACACAATGGCCACCTATTTGTCTTTCTGCTTCAGTTATAAGGTTCACACATCTGGTCAAACGTTTCGACCCCTCTTTTTGTTACATTAGAGAAGTCAATGATGTCAGGCTTCATAATGACATTATCCACCCAAGCCTGCGTGTACATACTTGACAGCAGAAGCACATTCCTATTGCTTGTATGTGTTTTAGGGATATATGAAACGAGTGTCATATCCTTCGTGAACAGGAATGCTGAGCTGCCAGGTGTGCGGGTGTCCTTCTGCCTCATTACCTCAAGAATTTCTGCCTCGTTCGCCATCAATGTCTCCACCAATGTCAGCCCTTTACTGAACATGTCCTGTATGAGGGGCACAAACGTGAACCAGTTGTCGGCGGTGAAGTTTCTGTTTGTTTGAGGGTGAAGGCTTGTGAGGTCTTTGGTGAACATGTGGCCAAGTTGAGGTCCATGTCTCGCTGTTGTGCTTGGTTTCCCTATGTAGGGAATACCTTGCAACATGTGCTTACTTTCCATATCGTTCCCTATAACAATTTTTAGCCAATATTTTGCTGGCTTATCTGGGATATACTCCCTAAAAGGACACTTATCCCTAAAAGCCAGCAATTGCTTATCTACTGTGAGGCTTTCGTAGGGTATGTAGTTGTCCTCAGGGCATGCCATAAACATGTCCCACACACCCCTGACTGGAGCGAATTTGTCAGTGGCCCGCCTCTGCTCCCGTGTAGCTGTCTTCAAATCTGAGGCAGAACATCAAGAAGCAAAAACGCACCTTACTCATTGCTGCTTTGTAAAAACAAGCCCCTACCACAGGGCACCACAACTACTTAGTATTCAGGGGGTTATCTTTTCTGTAACCATGGAATATAAGAACACCTAGCAGGGCAGGTATCTCTGCTGCTATTGTTTGCTGCACAGTCGCTGTTTGTCTCATGTACCTCCTGGCAACAACATCAACGTTCTTGTTGGTGAACTCAACAATCAAATTCAACATGGCATCGGTCACAAACAGGCTAAAACACTCTTCTGCTTTGGTGGCAGTAGCAGCTTATTGTGCGGAGGAACCTGGCCTAATTGATACCTTAATATTTCGGGCTGCTGTCCTGGTTGCTACAGCTACCTGAGGTCTTGCGTGCCATACATAGCCTGAACGACTTTTGACTTTTGGAGAGTCAAAAGTCACTAGTAAGTCCCCATAGTCTGAAAGTCGACGACGTTGTCATTGGCGAGCAGCAGGGGTTGCAGAAGGGGCAGCAGCAGGAGCAGCAGCAAGGGGTGGCAGCAGGAACAGCAACAAGGATAGCAGCATGGGTGGCAGCAGGGGCAACAGCAACATGGCTGTAAGCAGGAACAGCAGCAGGGATGGTATTAGGAACAGCAGGAGCAGAATAAAGAAAGTCAGGTCCATCAGAGCCTGATGACACAGCAGGGCACTATACAGGAACAGCAGCAAAATTGCAGAATGAGCCAGTATTAGGCTTATCAGCTCTGGTGGCGTGGGTAGGAGGCGAGGGGTAGGAAAGAGACGCCTAGGCCTCTTTGTCTTCCCACCACCCACCTTTGTTGACTTGCGTCAGCGAGGATCGTCTTCTCCAGAGAGACTGTCTGAACTTTCAGCAATTCAATGTTGCTCTGGAACATATTCTTTATCATTCTTACTGTCATAAAGTACATAAATTTCAACATAATCATTATCATCTGAATTAAAGAGAATATAACCAATCTCCAGCCCACTCACGTTTTGTTCTTTCGACATTTCAGGCACAAGTTCGCACTATTATTCACCCACGATAAGAAATACAGCCTGAAAAGAGAGAAATTTATCACTACACCATTACTATAACTTCTATTTGTACACTCTTACCACTGAACTCGGGTAAAGGTTGCCCAGTATTTTTTAATATAATTAGCACTGAACTAGGGTAAACGGTACCCAAACAAGAGTTTGCGGGAAATCCGAGCAGAGGAGTTAACCGACGTGGACTTACTCTATGAGAGCGCTCGATAGACTGAATCTACACAAACTACCATTATCCTGCCTTGGAAAAGAGGGGGAGGGGAGGAATATGTAGGAAATCTCTAGAGCCTCGGGCTAACTATACCCATGTTCAGTGCTTCAAGGTTAATGGTACTTAAGGCTCTTGTTTCCTGTAAATGAGATTTTGATCAAAGAATGCTTAGAAATTATATGTATTGGAAAGGGAATGAGAAATTTTACTCTAATGGATAGGTATAAATCATGTATTTCTCACTATTTAACATCAGTATATTTTTTTACAATTTATTCCCAAACTTTCTTATTTTTTCAATTAAAGAAAGTTTCAATTATCTCTTTTCCTTCTGTAAACGACTTAGTTTTCATTATTAGTGTATCTCACTGCTAAATACTCTCTCTCTCTCTTGTGCTTGCTTGCTTTCTATAACTAATATCATCAATTTTCCTAGTAATTATTAATGAGATGCCATTTAAAGATGCCTATATAACTTTGCCAAATGAAATAAAATAATAATCAGTTCCACCTTGTTTCTCTTATCACTTGGGCAAACATCTTCTTTCAGGTAAAAGTGAACTTCATTTTAAGAAGTGACGTCCTTACATTTATATTTTTGTGTCTAAAAATCACTATGTAAACAAGCTCGAAACCGAGAGTAGATAATAATAATTCTGACTTAAAAAGGCATTTGAGTCGGTATAATTTTAGCGCCTTTGACCTTTCTTCTTACCCGATCGTATTCTGGCTGCGAAGGGCCAAGGGTTTTAGCTCTGGTTTATTACTATTTGTACCTAAACATCTGCTGTGCTTCACGAGTGATCGCTCTGCTTCGATAGTTGATCCTAGAATGTGGAATGATATACAGGGCTTTACACACTCCCCCTCCCCCTTTGATGCCCCCAAAAGGGGTTTAAAGTTCTACCTCCTTCCTGCCTCTCTAATAATCCCCATAAGATTATCGCATTAGATTAAAAACTATATGTCCACCAAAGCAAACTAACAACAAAAAAACGAGTGGTCAATTTTTTAAAAATATATATTAGAAGCCCATCTGGCACCTGCCTGCCTACTTGGGGCATAAGTCGTTATACTTATGAGTTTTGGAGAAACAGAGTAAAATCTCTATGAAAGATCTGCCTAGGTAATATAAATCTATACGAAAAGTTTGAGAGGAGTAATTGCTAGCACATTTCATCCCGCGAAACTTTAAGCATAATTTTTCATGCGTGTGTAAAACTTAGGCGGTGTTTAATATTTAAATAATTTTGGTGAAATATCAATAATTAAAACGTCTACATTGTTAACCTGTATTTACACTTGTCCACCATTCTCCGAAAACACCTTGGTAACTCTCCAATCTCCACCATCACGCAAATATCAATTACTCTTGTTTAACCAACACAACCCCCTGAATCTAAAAAAAATGCCACACTATGGCGATACTCAAACTAGTAAAACCTCCAACACAAAACAACTCATACCGACCCATATCACTAATGTGCACGCTATTCAAAACACTTGAAAAACGAGTAAGCAAAAGAATGAGTCTAAATATCCACCTATTTAAAACACAAGACTCTCTTTACAGACCTTACACAAGACGTACTCGAAGGCTCAAAAGCCCCTCACTCGCAATCTTCTCTGCCATTAAAGATAAACAAAGTCTTTGATACACAAGCAATACACATAGTCACTCAAAATATTCTTGAGTACTGCCCTCACCAACATCGAAAAAAATAACTAACATACTTAATCTTGGGCAAAGAAGAGTAAGTGATTGACAGATCACCCAAATGAGGCAGCAATACGCTTCACAATGAAGTCTCCAAGAAGTATTACTTACACTTCGACTTTCTACCGTATTTACCTTTGATGTCCAATAACTACAACTCTCAATCATCAAATCCAACGCTTACACGATGACATCTTAATCACCGCACAACACCCATCTGCAATCAAAACACAATCACATTGGCTCACGCAAAACCACAGGAGGGCCTCAGCCTACAACGTAACTATCTCACTCTTCTCACCAGACTACTCTAGATCAATAAAACAGCCAAAGTGAACTAAAATTCCCCTAAAAACTTCCTTTCAGGGAGCCAGAATAGACACACACATGACATTTAAAATTCACATTACCAACATCATAAACAAGCCAAAAATAGAGTAAACACCCAAAAGCACTATCAAACAAAGCATTCAGGCAGGGTAAGAAGACATTCACCACACTCTAGAAAGAATGTATCCGCACCACTTACAACTATTTAGTTCCAGCATGGCAGCTCCACCTGCCCACAATTACGCATTCAGAGTCATCACAGGATGCACTTGAGTCAAACTAACCACATAAGTACACACTCAAACAAAATTATCCCACTCACCATTATATTGAACATGATAGGAACCTTAAACATCAGCAGAGCACTAAACCCATCAAACTCCAACTCAATAACGTAGAAACAAATCAACCACCACCTAGACAAAAATAAAACGCCCCATCACACTACTTTCAACACCTTTTCCTGAACGTATATTACCATCACCAAACCACAATCTAATAAAACACACGTGCACCTCCCACAACCAAAAACACCTCTATACTCTAACACCAACCAATATCCGATTTGAAACAAAAACAAATAAACTATTAAGAGAAATCACTACACTGCACACACAGTTATCATCTAGATTAGCTCAACACTACAAACACAATACACCTTACCCCTTTACCAAATGACACAGGATGCAACCAATACATTGTCAGTACTAAACACTTTCTCCTTAGCAGCTCGAACTCTAAACACGCATAACATCTCTAACTGCAATGTACTGAGGACTTGGGGCTCCCAAATTGCAAGGTAGAGTAGAGCCAACGAGGAGCCTCACAAATGAGCACCCTGTTGGCCCTTTGAAATCTTGGATTTGGGCACACATATTAAACCCTGAAATAATATGGCATGTAGTAGCAATGGACTAATGTAAAATTGCGCAAAATACTTTTAAATCAGGTTAAATCTCAATTTAATATGTATTAAGAAAATAACCCAAAGAATTTACCGGGATGCAAGCGAAATAGTTGAAGTTTACACACGAATGTAAAGACATACATACATGAAGAAAAAGATATGAGCTGAAAGATCTAGATACAGATAACACAGGCAGCTGGGCAAAATTAATACGGAATCTTAACTGACCAGCCACATTTTACGTGAACATGTAAAAAAGCGGAATCAACCTTGTTACGAATGCCGGTTTGATAAAACCACGATCAAGCGTTCAAATGTAAATACACTCTTAATTCGCATGAACACACTTTTACCAGGTAGGCTTCACCTTGCGTTAGATTAAGGAAAGATAAGTCACGCGGACCCCTTAATTGACGTTGGTATTAATAAGATGGAGATAAACAATCTGGATAATTCTTGTTTCTGACTAGTACATTTGAAGCAATATTATTATGCGCCTCACGAGTCCGTTCCTCTTCCTCTATCTATTCGTCCATAGTAACAACAATCTGAGGCAAAAGAGACTTACACGCAACACTGAAACTTAACAGTAATGGCCAAGACTCGACTATTTCGTCTGCCTGAACTGAGGTAATACTAAGACGAGATTAAAACATACAAAAACCCCCATTTACTTCCGAGTCCTTCCTTCTACCAAGCGATAACCAAGTTACCTTTCAAACCCAGCCTACGAGCGGTTTATCCGGTAAGAACATTTGAAGTCAGACCAAACTCGATAGTAAGACCTTAACCTCCTTCGCTTGATACCCATACTCTGGTAGCCCATTTTCAACCCAAAGGTGGTGACCACCTTCCACAAAAAAGTAACCAGTTGGCATACCACCATAATTTAGTAACCTATAAACTCACCCTATAAACGGGTGACCAGCCGCAATAGACCTCTTCGGGGCATGCGGTGTCCTTGCTAGGGGCAGGTAGCGTCGCGTAATAGAAATAGGGAGGCTAGAAGGTTAAATAAGTTATAATAGGGCATCCTGAATTTTCGTGGCGCATTGGAAAAACCAAATAGGCGAGAAAAATGCTTTAATGAATTGGGATGTAATGAAACATTCCCTAATATGGGTCATTCACGCTGGAAAAAATTCTATTACTTTAAATTACTTTCTTCCGCAAAAAGACTAAATAATTCCTATAACACAGTACTATATAAACCAGGCAATGGATTCGCTACTAAGAGTAAAATTTTAAATCTAAAAAAAAACAGCCATGATTAAATTTTTATAAATTTTATGAACTGCCTCAATTATAATTTTAAAGAGGAACTGTAAACTAAATTTACCCCCTTTCCAAAATAAATTTTCTGAACTTCACCATTTGTAATTATTTGAGTTTAAAAAATTGCAAAATTTCGATATATTTATTTCTGAACTTTGATAAAAATAACTAAGTCATAACCAAACTAAGATAAAATTATTATTCGGATATTAAAAAATCCCCTTCTTAAATTATAAAGTTAGTGATGATTAGTATAACAATGGGAAAAGGTTATAGAAAATAAGGTAAATATATAATTGAGTAAATTTATCTAGCATTTCAAAAGCGGGACAAACTTTAATGATTATCTTATACATATGAGATTCTACAATAAGATGTGATCATATATGAAAGTTTAGGTGTGAAACATTATATCTAAATGTAAGGAAATAAAGTTGGTAAATCAAATTTAAATAAAATCGATGAAAAACAGAAGTTTTGAGAGAGAACGTCTTTTCTATTCCTAAATACAAGACTAGATACGGAGTATTACGCCACATTCTCTTTTCCTCTTAGTATAGCTTAAAGAGAGTGTTATGGCCCATGACTAGACCTGCCATTCGGAATAAAAGCCGTTCTCTTTCAACACTTTTATTTTTCATTATTTATCAGCGTGATGAAATTCCAGTACCTGCCTTTGGAGAAATTTCTTACATTTGTAATGAAGATTCCTACAGTGTTGAAGAAAATGAGGAAAACAAAGTGATTTTGAAGGATGATGCTGTACATCATTTTTCCAAAAGGAGATAAATGATCGAGATTGCGATCTCACGTAGTCAAAGTCTTTTGACAAACTGTTGGCATCCAGATTGAAGAAGTTCCCTCTCTCTGACACTGCACTCATTACCTTCTACCGCAACAGACATCAGTAGTATCTCCGATTTTTTCACTGAAGAAAAGGACTTGGTGTACTGTAGAAATATTTTCGTAGCTACTGCACCAGCATGGAGTGCCACAATAACAACCTGAAAATTTGAGACTGTTCATTGACAGCAACCAGTGATGACTGAAATGTGTTCTGCTGCACAAGGAGTACCAGTTTGCCTCCGTAAGCATTGCTCACTCGACTACACTGAAAGAGAAGTAAAAAGCGATAAAGCACGGGCTGGCGAAAATTCATTATGATCAACATGACTAGTTGATTTGTGTTGACCTGATGATGGGGAACTTTTTGTTTGGACAACAGTCATAATTCAACAAGTAAAGGTGTCTTCATTGCATCTGGGATAGTAGGTAATGAGCTCAATAATAAACTAAGAAGGACTGTTTTGATGTTTTGAGGAATTGATGCCTCTCTGAACAAGGAACTTAATAAACAGTGTTCTGGTTGACAAAAACAAGACACTCTTCAAATCAATAAACATTAAGTTTTGCTTGATCAAACATTCACCATACATAGCTCTGCAAGATGATGGATGCTGCTTCACCTAATTATGCGACGCTTTTGTAGGATTGAGCATGGAAGAGTTGAAAGCTAAAATCTTTGACCGTCTTTAGCTCAGTCAGCTCATCAGAGATCCAGATTTTGAAAACTCAAAGAACGAAGTCGAACTAGAAGCGTGGAAGGCTTTGTTCTGGTTGTGAAAATCTTTTTTTGCAACAAGAAGGACAGGAAGCTCACGGAAGTTTGAACCAATATACTGACTGCTTTCAGAAACCTTGGATGTATCATGAACATCAAAAGGCATTACTTATTTTCGCGTATGGATCGGTTTCCAAAGAATCTGGGCTCAATTAGCGACGAGCTGAGTGAGAGATGCCTTCAGGAGATGGAAGAGATGGAGATCAGGTATCAGTGACCCTGGGAGGCAGACATGATGGCTGCCTTCTGTTGGACTCTGAAAAAAGACATTTTTACCTTCATCAATCTCAATAATTCAATGTAGATTAATAACTTTTTGAAACAATTAAATAATAAATTGTGTTAGATAATCATGTTTTTTATCTTAAAGCCCATTTTTAAATGAGAAATGTTAACCTAAATCAACCTAAATTGTCACAAAAATGTAAGCAATTTAGTTATAAAATCGGATTTTTAAATAATTTACCTACCACAAACACATGACGTGATGGAAGGAATTTATGCAATTTTTCTAGTCAGCGTTACAAAATTGTTTTAAATCAGTTGAAAACTTAGACGACTCTCAGAGATTTCTTTTGTAACCCAGTGTTATATAAAAACTCGCAATGATGTTAGAAAATGATGGGTCCCCATCATTTTGTTATTTTCAAATTACTTGAATTCCGTTTCTTTTACAGAAGATAATTATCGTTGATGGATCTTTTATTCATTGGTTACGGAATTAATTTGGTTTCACAACTGAGATAAGTCCAATTTAATTGCTTCTTCTTATAAAGTGAAAATAGATACGGAGTTAGAGATTTTAAGATGTCTTGAATCTCCTTTACCTCAATTTTAAAAGTTTCCATTTTATGATTTAAATTAAGACATAGGTTTCTGCACTCATCTGATATTAACGATATTCAAAGGATTAATTTTAAGATTCGGCAACTGGGAGGTCTTTGTTTTCCTCTTATAGCCAAATTAAAAAAGAAAAATAATCTGAGAAAAGGAGGATAATATAAAATATATAAATATATATATATATATATATATATATTTATACAGCTACGGCAAAATGTCTTGAGACCTACCACATTTTTAAGGAAAAATAAAACTTCAGCCTGAAAATTAGAGTATTGTACTAAAAAATACATAGTAAACACATAGTTTAGTATTTATTCATGTTACCCTTATTCTTGATGACCATGTTGAGGCGTTTTGGCATGGAATTGCTTAGGTTCCTGAAGTAATCCAAGGATATCTCTGTGTACCACACCTTCATCACCTCTGCTTGGAGGGGGTCCAAGTTTGGAGTCTTTTCCCGCACATGGTTTCTTCATTTTCTGCCAACAATTCTCGAAGGGGCTGAAGTCGGGACTATTTACAAGCCACTCTAACACCTCAATCCGTCTCTCCTGGAGCCACTTCGTGACCTTCTTGGCTGTAAGGCAGGGAACACTGTCATGCATAAAGATTTCACACTCGTGAATAGTTAATATTTTCAACATATGGTCATTCAGAACGTCAATATACCGAGCAGCGTTCATCTTTTGGTCCTTTGGAAGGACATAAAGGCCCTCTCTTCCCTTCTCACCAGAAAAAGAACCCCAAACAATCACTGAATCGCGAGGTTTTAACTGTTGGAACACTGTATCTTGGCTTGTACCGATCGGAATACGACGGGCGCCAAACCGTGATAGACACTGTCCGAAACACCTGGAAATTGCTTTCGTCGGAAAACATCACCCTTATCCACTGTGACGATATCCAATGTGCATATTTCTTTGCGAATTCAACACGTTGCTTCTTTATGCCGTTATTTATAAGCGGTTTTGCGGTGGCTTTACGGCATGGAAGCACCAAGTCCTTCTGCGGCCGATGCCGACTGGTTCGAACAGCGACGTTTTCTAGCAGTCCCGGATGCAATTCCTCCAATTCGGGCGCTGTCAGTCAAGGGACCTTCTGCAATTCTCTCTTCATGAGGACATCTGTAGCAGCAGAATTTTTCCTTCGCTCTCCACTATCAAATTTGTGATCCGGAATGGCGTTGGGTGGGAGTCTTCAGGCTGCTGCCAGCAGCCTCAATATGGTTGCTTTTGCAACGCAAAAATACGAACTTTCTCCTCAGCAGTAGAGTACTTTCCAGGCATTTCAAAACGACCGTAGGAAAATACGGAGCAGAAACCACTAAAAACAAAAAGCTGCAAATTATTGATGCGGTATGGAGGAGACACAATATTCCCCACTCACGTCTAGCGTAGCACTGAGTGTCATTGGCAGCACAGCACATGCAGCACAGACCATTGCCAAAGATGCCAGATACTTCTAGAAAAAAAATTATACGCACTGCGAATGCATCATATAACTCAATGCAGTAAGAATATAAATACCCAGGTAATTACACTAATCATCATTGGCCGGACGTTTCGGACCTTTACTCGGACCATCTTCAGCGACTGTGTACCGAATATAAAGATTACTATGCATGAGAGATTAGCTAAAAAGTTGAAACCGGAGAAACTGGAGGACGAAATTATAGTTTTGCAAGTGCAGAAAAATTGAACGTCACGTTTAACTTTCTCTAGTTTATTTGAAGTTGATTCCAATGCACGGAATCTTCTGACGGTGTCTTCATTGTATCTTCTGCCAATAATATATATAATGTTTATATATATATATATTATCATCATCATCACTAACTTTATAATTTAAGAAGGGGAATTTTTTGAGTATTTGAATAATAATTTCATCTTAGTTTTGTCATGTCTTATGTTTTTTTATCAAACTTATTTCAAATAATTATTTTATAATATCAAAAAATAAAATGGTGAAGTTAAGAAATAAATATAAGTATCAAAACTTGATATTTTGAAAGAGGGCAAATTTAGTTTACAGTTCCTTTTTAGAATTATTATTATTGGTGAAATTCAGGAAATTTATAAAAATTTAACCATAGCTGCTTATTTTTATATTTTAAATGTTTATCTTATTAGCGAAGCGCAAAAGCTCCCCCTTTGGGAAGAGCTTGCCTGGTATATATATATATGTTTATATTCTAGGCAAGAGGAAAGAGATGCTATGTGCATTTCAAAATGATCTTTCTAGATACCATAAAAAGTGAATAAATTAAAGATTTTGGTCTGAGAGCGAGCAAGTACTTAGAAACTAGATGTTTTATAGTGAATAAATAGAAATATTAAAAATAGGAAAGAAAAATGTTCTACGTTTTTCGATAAATGCGATTTGGATTTTATGATTTCACGCGGCATTTTCTTAAAAGGATTTTCAATGAATTGCTTCCATAGAACACTTTTGAGCATTATTATCTACATTATTGCCAAAATCTTGCACTATATGCTCGTAAATCAGATGGATGAAAAAAGCTCTCATTTATAATATAATTATATTACAATTTACAAGATAACAATATTTCTCTATGGTTCTAATTTTAAAACGAAATCATAAATCTTTTTGTCAATATAAATGATCGATTGCACCACTGTTCTCCTAAGAAATTATTCGCAGTCTCGCATTGACCACAATCAAATTTGTGTTTCAACGAGTTCTAAATCGAATTACACTGTCTATCTCGCTCAGTATTTTTCTTATCATTAGGATGGGGCACCGTTGCATTCAAGTTTGCTACCCATGATCTTTTAAATATTACTACGCTTATATTAAATACTGAGAATGATTGCAATAAATGTAAAGAAGATCACCTCTATAAAGTCATTTGGTCGAAAAAGAAATAAAATGACATTAAAAATTAGCTGCCTCATCTTGTCAGCCTCTGCTTACTGTTCTTAGTTTCCTCACCGCATGTGTCAGAGACTGTGTACAAACTTTGGAAAGAAAGTACATTGGGATTAGTTTACTCATGGTTTGTATCAGAAAAAGAGTACATACAGTATTTTAAAAGTAAATTAGTACTAGCTTACTCAGTGCTAGTGTTTGACACAGTGTAAAACAGTGCAAAGAAAGTGCAGTGGGACTAGTTTATTCACGGCTAGTGGCAGACACCGCGTGCAAAAAGTCGAAAGAAAAAACATTGTGAATAGTTTAGTCACCACTCACGTCATACACCCCATACAAACGATTTAAAGAAACTATACTGGAACTAGTTTATTTAAGGAAGGTGTCATTCTCAGCATTCACAAACCGTCTAAATTACATTGGGACTAGTTTACTCAGGCAGGTCTTGGGGGCCGTAGTTGTTGTGATCCATTATTTTACTTGCGCTGAGAAAATCTGGGTCTATTGCAAAACCCTTGTATAAGAAATTCAAGGGTGAGCGGTTGCGCTGAGTAATAGTTGAAAGTAGCGCAAAAGAAAATTCCTCGTATAGGGAATTCGAGGATCACTCCGGGCTCACTACTTTATTGCGAGGATTCATTAGATAGTGATCACTACTTTAGAGCGCTTTAAGAAACTCCAGTTTATGGTGAGATGATCTGGAGAAGCTTGACTACTCGAGGCTGCTTATCTAACTCATATAAATAGCAATGGTGCCTTTTACATTATTCGCCAAGAGTCTTTACAGTAATTTGATGGAGACTCAAATTGCTTTCCTTGCCACGCAGCTTTAATATTATGAAAATAATATTTAACTTTAACAAGTAATGAATAGAGGTCGTAAATGAGGAGTGATTGATCTATATCAACGTGAATAACAAGGAATGCTTGACGAAGTGAATGAGTTGAAATATTTGAAGGCATAGAGCGCGGATCAAAACTGATTTTCTGATTGTCTGCCCGTCCACCGGGCAATGACTGATAAAGTGAACTAGGTGGATTTAGTTGAATTTGATTCCCTCCTCGTTTAAAGAAGCATAGGTGAAAGATATAGGGAAAAGACATGTCTAATGTGCTGTGATATGTTTAAAGAAAGTGGAGAGAGGCTGTGTATTCGCCAGTGGGCGGGATTTATGCAATATTTTATGTTTGCGTGAAAGAATAGTTTATTTTTAGCTTTATAATTCAAAAGTTTTAAGTGAAAAGAGGGAAAGGTAAGCAAGCATCCTCTGCATCCAAAAACTGAAAGCTTTGTCTTTATATCATGGAGCGATATTTGCTTTGCTAAGCTCGAAAATGCTGATAGAAAACAGAAGAAAAATATTTGCCTCTCCTCCATTCTTGACGTTATTTAGGAGAAGCTCATTGTAGAGGCCAGACTGTTTGATATGCGAACATCCCTCTATGGGGATAACAAATTTCATTGAGCTTCTGAGGACCCCGCAGGAGAGTATCAAAGTTTCATCCATATAAATATTAACTAACTATACCAAGCAGGAACATTATTATACATATATGGTAAAACTAAGTATCAAAAACCTCAAATCACTCAAACAGCGATGGCGCAGATGATGGAGTTACAAAAACTATATTCAGGCCAACACCATAAAAAACTAAATTAAAAACTAAACAAATAATAAATATCTACAGCAAAAATTTTATACAACGGGAATCCCGCCGTAAAGTCTCTTACCATAGGAGGAAACACTGTCAACCGTAAGTGTGGTTTCCGATTCGTAGGTGACCAAAGTGACACGTTACTATCGAAACATTGAGGGATATCTCCACGAAAATGTCAAGCATACTTTAAACTCCCGCGTGCTGTCTTCCATATTCATTGCCATAAAATCGAATGGCCGAAAAGAGACAGTCGATTTAATCAAAAGGGGGAGATCAATTGACAACGCTAAATGATAAAGATATACAAAAGAGTTGAGAAATTTTGTAATAAACTATGTATATGATAACAATGCCTCAATACAACAGATTACAAGTTCTCAATTAAAAGGGAGGGAGTCTTGACTGTAAAGAAGGACAAAATTTGGTAACCAAACTTGAATATAAATAATGGTAATCCTCCTGAGGTGGATAGGGCTATAATTTTCCTTATAAGATGTAATCGTAAATATGAACTTATTGTAGTATTCAAAATTACTGATCCAACGCTACTCTTGTGGTTATTTAAAAATAATGAAGCACATGAATAATTACAGACAAATTTGCTTCTCATCAGCAACATACTCATTAATTAAAAACGTCATTCTAAATTTACTAACACAGACATTCGACTCTGCTTTACTCCTAAAAAAGACAACATCTGCAGACTGTTCAAAGAATATAAATAATAAATAATTAAGACGGTTAGCTCTGCACATGGCAAACATAGTCTATAAAAATCCTTTTACTCAGTAAAGGCCAATTCAACTTTGAGAGCACGGCAAAAACGAGGAATTAACACATCTCCACTTGACATACTCATTATAAATATACAGTCAGGGTACATTGTTATTTAAGTTTTACCCAATCAATAATATAGTCCAAATAAAAAAAAGGCCAAGGCAGGAGAATTTCCAGCCTTTGTTGTAGGAACAAAATGGAATTTGAATTAATGGAAGATATTTAGCAACATTTGCTTTGCTAGCGATATCGTAGTGTTTTCGTCTAGTCCTTCTGACTCGTAACCTATTGCAACTAAATTATCACAACCAAATCTCATAATTGTCCTAAAAATGAAGGTTTCGAAAACAAAAATAACGAACAATCGATTATCAGCATAATCTGAAATAGTAATCAAGTTGCTCATACTTAGAAAGAGAAAACATACTTGCAAAGGGCAAATATACTGAAAATAGGAAGCATACTGGGAAAAATAAAATATACAGAGAAACAGGAAATTCACTGAGAAAAAGGAAACGTATGGGAAACAGAAAACACACTGGAAAGCAGAAAAAAACTGGGAAACAGGAAACAAATTGGGGAAAATAATATTTTGATTAAAAAAAATAAACCTAATAAAATGTAAAACATATTTTCATTGATAAATATTAAGTATTTTTATCCAATCAGAACGCTTTAAATTATATATCATAAACTAAATCTCAAAGATGCTTCTTCTTTGACATAATTACATAAATAGAAAAATATTAATGGCTGAATTAGCGGTGCGTGAGGTGCTATCTTCTACTACAAGTGAAACCTGGAGAAGCCGATGCCCTCCCAACCTCAGTGAAAGTAGTGCTCTTCCTGTGGTCATCTTTTGCAACTTTTTCACTCTATCTTTTCCGGGCCTGTTTACACCCAGCAAAGGGTGAAAGAGGACGTTAAACGTTCTTAAAAAAAAATTAGCAGTGTTTGGTAGGTGTTTGCCTTGATTAGCTGGAGTTGTTGGTTATTATATATATATATATATATATATATATATATATATATTTCTATATAATTTATATATAATTTAATATATATATATATATTTCAATATTAATTTTGATCATCATTCACAGCATTTTTGTGGGGCGTTATTTAAGGTCACGAACATTAATGTAGCCCCTTAGTTTCAACTAATAAAACGTTGAGGTGCGACAAATATTAAGGCAGGACTGTAAACACCAACGGCGGAGGAGCAGAGTATATTATTTTCTATATCATTCCACATTCTAGGAGCAAATATCGACAAAGTGCGATCACTTGCGGATGGTGAGGAAGAAAGATCAGAGACGCTAAAATTATACCGACTCAAATGCCTTTTTGATGTAGATTTATTAATATCTAGTCTCGGTTTCGGGCCTTTTTTTCATTGCGATTTATAGTAACCAAAATATTAGTTTAAGAAGGTCACTTCCTACAATTAAGTTTCCTTTTACCTGGAGACGATGTTTCACAGGTGACAAAAGAAAACAAGTGGAAATGATCATTATTTTATTAGATTATTAAATCAACTGACTAGTCATATATAATGCCGCAGATAGAGAGAACTCGTTTATTCTTTGTAAAATCAAACAATGCGCAGATTTAACTATAATAAAATATTATTATCTTAATTTATAGAAGTGCTTAAATCAGGGTTTACCCGATTTTATACGAAATGTAAGTAGATTATAGATGCAAACTTCAGCGATGTTATGGAGAGGCTTCACATTCATACCTATGCTTTGATACGTTTGCGTTTAAAAGTTAAGCAAAGCAAGCGAATAAGCGCGCCACTACATTACATACACATGAAATAAATAAGAAACATAACTGCCAAAACGTCGGTCTTGCCTTAAGATTTTAGAAATTTATCTGACACTAAATTGTGCTTCTGAGAGCAGGAGAGACAAAAAGCTCTATCCCTATTTATGAAACCTGGATGCTGTGAGGGGAGAGAAGAGCTGGGTGTGGTGGGTGTGGTGGGTAGTTGTAAACTCAGGGCGAGGTCCTAAAAATGGATAGATGATCACTCCGATTTTGCACCAAAGGCAATTTTATTTTCCCCAAATCTTTTTGGAAGAATTTATATCTTTTCCGGTTTTAAGCTCTACACGTAGCTAATCCTATCTCTATTTAGTCCCCTCTTTTGTTTATTCGTTTCATGTATCTTTTACCCGGTTCCATTTCTCTTAACTTGTCTATTAAAAGTTCAAGCCGTATATACTCCCTGTGTTTGTGCCTTTATTTTTTTTAAAAATCCGGGCCATTATTCATTTTAGAACCTCCCTTCCCGCATGTTATTTTCAACACAATTAAGCTAATACGTATTCTCCTATAATATAAAATACATCTGAATAACACCTAATTAAATTAATAAATACTGTTGTTGTCATCTATATGAGGCCTTCCTTAATATAATAAAAGCACAATAACAGTATGTTGTGGTATCGTAAGTGTATACCTTAGCAGCTCTGAAGGCAATTACACTCACATGCAGCAGGCGGCGGAGAGATGACCGGCTTTGCGGAGCTAATGAAATCGGACAGTAAGTCTTCCCTGGTTTCGGGGAGTTTAAAGCGATTAAATCTAGACGAGTGCGTAATTGTTGGCCAGGGAGTTCTTTAAATGCCAAGTTTCATTCAAGGTTATTGAAGATTAAAACCCCAAATAAAGGTTTAATTACAACAAAAACAAGATATTTATGGAAATATATACAGAGAGATAAATTGAGAAATAATGTCGGGCTCAAAGGAAATAATAACTCAATGATTAAAGAGAAAATCAGGGGATAAATGCTTGAGTCGGTCAGAAAGGAAAATAATGATAAAATGGGATAATCTTCGGGACGGAGTATAAAATGTAAAAATACTTTTACCCTTGTAGACTTGACTCTTGCTTAGGGGAGGGGGGGGGGGGGTAAACGATAGCTCTGATTCTTACAGGGTGATATAATTTTGCGGCACGGGTGAAGTAATCTCAAAGGGTGAGGTAATGTTGAATACTGGAAGAATTACTCATGGAAGGTAAGGCGAGCTATTCTTGAACTAGGGGCGAGATGCTCTTGGATGCGGGAATAAGTAATCTCGAACGAAGGAGCGAAGAAATCTTGAAAACAGCATGATATTAGTGTGTGGCCAAAATTCACAGCAATTAGTCTAGCCAACGAAACCTTCGAACTTTGTGGTTCGACTCGGGCGGTACTCTCCTTCGAGTAATGGGAGACCTCAGATTAAATACTCTGTTGGCTTGCTCGCTAGAAAGCTTCTAGGGCATGGCCATTCCAGGGGACGGAGTGGAGATGTTCTTCGTCTAACAAAACGAGATAAGGCCTTGGGAACACGTTCGTTTAGGAGGCAATCCTCACCTTAATGCATGGGGGTTAGCTGGAACCTCGTGGCTGCGTGGGATTAGTATGTCCGCGAGGCATGGGGTTCTCAGTGAAGGCGTCTCAGCGGGGATCGGCCGGCTTAAGCAAACACAGCTGTGGATAGTCGCATTGGCTTTTCCCACACGAGAATTTCTTTGCTTCCTCGCTCTATGGAATCCTGCTTAATGCCACCTGACGTAACATCTACTCGACGAAGGGTGGGTGAGCGGTGTCAAGGTGGTCCTTCTAGGTCGTCCTCTCACAATCCTCCCTTCAGAAAGATGACCTTTTCTTGGAGCGAAGGGGAGAGAAAAGGGCATTCTCCCAAATTTAAAAGGGGTCGTCCTCAGACGGTACGAAAGGACGGGATCATGGGATTCCTAGCCTGCTTCAAACAGGTGGAAATATTATCACTATCTGACTGAACCGAGTTGGGTAGTCCCTACAAAGGAGATTTTAATTTAAGCCGTCACTAAGGCAAACCAATTACTGACTAAAGATTTATCTTGATCCTGGGTGTTGGTTCTTCATTAGGTACTAATATATGTAAAAAAAACAACAATTGATATGGATGTCACCAACTCGATAAAAACAGATAAAATAAATAATATTACATATACAAAGAAACACCCCCTAAAAAAACACATAAACGATCAGACAGGCAAAGGATACTGGAACGAAGTAAAAAAAAAGGAAAAATGTATAATATACATACACAGTGGACTAAAGCTTACAAAAAATACATGAGCGTCAAACAGTATACATAGAATATGTACATATACTTTTCGATTCGAGATTTATAACGCGAGTAGGCAGACTCGACAACAAAATTTATTTACAAGGGGGAACAATAGAGGGCTAATAATTCCTTATTTAACTAGGATGATCATCCACATGGTTCCTACTAAGACTGTCAGCTATGCAATTCTCATTCCCTTTTCTATACAGAATGTGAAATTGATACTCTTGGAGGAGTAAGCTCGATCTCATTAGACGTCCATTTTGGCTCTTTTAGTTTTTTTAAATAGGATACGGGAGGATGATCCGTCTATATAAAATATTATTTCTCTATCAGAGACATACTGAATTTTTTAATACTCCATACGATCACGAGAGCTTCACGCTTATAAGGCTGGCGTAAGCAACAGGGTGGCTTTTGCCATCCTCTCCATAGTGTAGGAGCATGCATCCAATGCCGTCGTTTCTGGCGTCGGATCGAATACCAAAAGGCTTGTTTGGATTTGGGAGCCTTAAGATGGGGGCTGAGGCAAGCTTGTCTTTTAGCTGCTGAAAAAAAGGGATAGCTTTGGGGTTCCAAGCAAGGGGTTCTGGCGCCTTTTTCTACACCCGGGAGGCAAAATTCTGAACGAACCGTCGGTAAAATGACATTGATCGCATGAAGGAGCGTAACTGCTTCTTCGTGCGCATGAGGAGCATGCTGATGATGCGTCTTATCTTTTCTTCTTGGGGTGCAATTTGATTTTCTCTTATCTGGAATCCTAACTATTTGATGGTACCTTACGCAAAATAGCACATAATTGAGCATACAGTGAGCCCGTGCTCACGGATCCTACATAAGAAGGATTATAGGGAGATCAGGTGTAATAATTGCATCTTCTGGAAGGGTAGCAATCCGGGGTTTAAATGTGTTGCAGGGGGGGTAATAAGGGGACGAGGCACATCATTATCCTGCTCAACATGCATGACTTGTACAACTTTAAGGGAGTCGGGGGGGTAAGGAGTTTGCATAACGGCCTCCTCATCAAGGGCGACTATATTATTTATACAGGCGCGGTGCTGGTACCTCTTCAGCATGCTCACATGGAACAGCTTATTCACAGAGGTGGTTTTAATCAGATAATCCACAGGGCCACGAATCTAGAGGACGGGAAAGGTGCCTTTCCTTCGCTAAGTAGCTTATTCGTTTATGTAGTCAAAAGAAGTAATACTTCATCGCCACTACTAAATCGTCTTTCTTTTGACTTGACGTCAAAAGAGGTACGGTATTTTTTTAGATTTAGATCAGCGTTTTTATAAGCGATGTTCCAATATTCTTCCAGACGATTGTAGAAGTACAATAAGTAAGAATAAGAAGATTTAATTTCTTCATCTAGACGGGGGTTTGCGAACTGTTCATTCATGATACTTTTGGAGCCTCGTATATTTCGCCCATAAAGGAGATCAAATGGGGAAAATCCCAGGGTGTGATGAGGAATTTTCTAGCTAGCAAATAGAGCAACGAGGAAGTACCGATGCCATTATCGGGGCTGAGCATAGCAGAGCTTCTTTTATACGGCTTTAAAAGTCCTCTTTATCTTTTCACAGATCCCGTTCGTGGAGGGTTGAAATAGGGTAGTAAACAGGGGTTTAAATATCAGGAGCCTGCCGACGTACTCCATTAATTCTGAGGTTAATTATCTTCCTCTGTCGGAGAAGATCTCTTTCGAGATATCGAAGGGGCAGAAAATAGAAATTAGGGCCTCTTCACATGTCATGCTATCTATTCTCTTGAGGGGGACCGCTTCTTGAAATTGCGTCGCAAAGTCGACGAGAGTGAGAACGTAGGAGTGTCCTTCGCTGGATGGGGGTTGAATTGGGCCGATTAGGTCAAAGGCCACTCTGAAAAAGAGCGCCGAGATTATTGGGTTCTTCTGGAGAGCGGCTGGCTGTATACGCACTTTTGCCGTCGTCTTCTCGCAAATATCCTAAGACTTGCAAAATTCGGCAATTTCCTTAGCAGCGCCGGGGTAAAAGAAGTACCAGAATGTTCTTTGTGCTGTTTTGTTATGGCTGAAATTACCAGCCAACAGACCCTCATGGGCAAGTTTGAGGACTTGGGGGACGGGAGATCAGGGGATACATAAAGAGTGACTCACAGGGCTAACCCAAACTGAACTAGCACTGTAAAGTAGGCCTTCTTTAATGAGATAAGAGACTTCCCTTTGTCTGTGTGCAGGGTGGACACCCTCCATCCATTTACGGATCCGTGTTCGAATTTTAATCCACCGGAGAAGCTTTTATTAAACAGAAAGTTTACTTGGTGTCCAGGGGAACTGTTCCTCGAGAAAGTTGCGGGAGCTTCCGGGCAAGAAGGCCGGGAAGTTGGAACAGCGCTGATCTGATGAACTTGATGGTTAGGAGCGGTTCGAAAGTGTGATTTTTGTGGGCAGTTAAGTCTCACGTTGCCCTCTGCGCCACACGAAAAACAAACGATGGGCCTTCTGGGGTACGCCGACGAAGGGGAAGTTGAAATAAGGGGCTTGATATCCCTCGGTTAAGACCAGAGAAGGTTCTTCGGTTTGCAGAGACCAAGGACCTTCATAAATTTTTAAGCGTTCTTAGATTTCCTATAATGAACTGCAAAATAAAATTAATCCCTATACGGTTTAAAGGGACTTACTAGTCTTGCTTCTAGGGGATGGAGGATGTGATTTCTTTGGGTCATTTGTGTACAGGTTGTGACTGGTCGCGTCCACATCCACCTTTTCAATACATTCTTTGAAATTAGTGAATCGTTTATCTTTCACGAATGTGCGGATTTCCAGAGAAAGCGCCGCCATCTACTGGTCCCTAAGGAAGAAATCTACGATGGACTCATATTCGCGGGTAATCGGAGTGAGTTTAGCCAGAAATTATAGTTAATTTGCAGGGTCAAACCATACTGATGGAATATCTGTCCGGGCTGAATTCCGGCGTGACGGAATTTAGATCTATAAAATTCGAGGTTTATATGTACTGCCGATAGAATTTCCGATTTAAGGGTCGAATAATCTATTGGTGCTTCGTTGGGAAGGGAAATAAAAATGTTTCAGAGTTGGGTATTTAGGACGGTAAGCAATCTGGCGAAACCAACTGTCTGAATGTCCCAGTGATATTTTTTTCGAAATGCGTAAGGTAGGCACCAAAATCATAACCATCTTTGAAGACCGGCAACTTGAGGAGGAGGAATTTGGGGCTTCAGTTCTTGAATATACAGAAAGGGTTTGTAGTTGATTGCGGCTGAGTTCGCGTTTGTGTTGCCGAACTCTTCCCATTCCCTCCAGCTACAGCTTCAGCTGCTCTCGTTCTCTTTTTTCTGCCCTTTAGTTTCTCTCTTCTACTTAAAGGTATGCAATTATATCCTTGCCCGATAATCCTAAGGATTCTCCCTGACTCTTGAAGCGTAAAATGACGACATTTTCTTAGAGTGAAAGATCGTTTAACCGCTGCACACGAAAAACTTGATGGTACACTTGTGGGGCTTTTACGAAAGCAAACTTGTAAAGAAAAATTACCCAATAGAGTTCTTATACTGAACTGAAAAAAAATTAATCCCTATACGATCAAAGGAAACCCAAGGATTTTAAGCCTGCTCGGGGTTTATCCTTATTTTGGGAGAAGCTCGTCTCCGAAACGGACACGCAAAAAGGAAAATTAAAAAACTTACCTTCTCAAGCGACACGTACAAAATTAAAATGCGAATATTAAAGATCGTTCCACAATCTTGAAATATCTTTAATGTACTTGGCGATAAGAAAATCTGAAAAGGACTGGGTAGGGAGAACTTAAAAGACAAGGTTTCTTTAAATGTTCTTCGGAAAAAAAATCCTTGCCTGATAATCCTAAGGATTCAGCAGATTTTTAATAAATATATATATATAAATAAATATATATATATATATATATATATATATATATATATATATATATATATATATATATATATATAGTTACTATATAATTGGAAATCAAATGATACGTGATATATAATAGATGCATTGTGAAGGCCCAAAGAAATGAAAACTTGTAACACAACCCGGAAAAACGCTAAGGAAATTATTATTAAGTGTACCATTAACGCTTAAGAAAGAAAATGGGAGATATAGTAACAAAAAAATAGGGGCAAAATATTTTAACCGTTACAAGAAAATGAATAAAGGAGTTGGATTCGAACCTGTTTCATTAAGCGCTCTTCGCTAAAGTGATTAAGGAAAAAACTCTTACCGTTTTTCCCCGGTTGTGTTACCAGTTTTCCTTTCTTTGGGTCTTTAAAATACATTTAATTAATATATATATATATATATATATATATATATATATATATATATATATTCATATAGCTGTCGTAGTATAGTAAGTGTATACCTTAGCAGCTGTGAAGGTAATTACACTCCCGTGGCAGGCCACCGAGAGATGACCAGATGTTCGGGTCTTATGAAGTGGGACAGTAAGTCTTCGCTTGGTTGGTTCGGGGAGTTTAAAGCGATTAAATCTAGGCAAGTGCGTAATTGTTGACCAAGGATTTCTTTAAATGCCAAATTAAAACCCAAATTAAAGGTTTAATTACAAAAAAAAACAAGATAAATATGGAAATATATACATAGGGATAAATTGTGAAATAATTTCGGGCTCAAAGAAAATAATCACTCAATGACTAAAGAGACAATCAGGGGATAAATGCTTGATTCGGTCGGACAGGAAAATAATGACAAAAGGGGATAATCTTCGAGAAGGAGTATATAAAGTGAAAATGCATATACTTTGTAGACTTGACCTTTGATGAGGGGAGGGGGGGAACCAAAGTTCGTATTTTTACTGTGTGAGCTAATCTTGCGGCACGGGCGAACTCATCTCAACCTCGGGATTGGATTACATCGGGCACGAGTGAGGCAATCTTGAATACAGGGCAAATTACTCTTGGAAGGTGAGGCGAGATATTCTTGAGCTCGGGATGATATGCTCTTGGATGCGTGAATAAGTAATCATGATTGAAGAGGCGAAGTAATATTGAAAACTGGATGAAATGAGTGGATCGCGCAATTCTTCGAAGAAATGCCGCTTTGTAAATTTGCCTATTGACTGTGGCCAAAATTCACGGCAATTAGTCTATCTGACGAAACTTCTAACTCCGAGGTTCGACTCCAGGCGAGGGATGTTTATCCTCAGGAAAAGCTAGCGGTACTCTCTCTCTCTCTCTCTCTCTCTCTCTCTCTCTCTCTCTATCTCTCCTCACTCTCTCTCTCTAGAGTAAGGGAAGACCTCAGATTAAATACTCTGTTGGCTTGTTCGGTAGAAGGCCTCCAAAGCATAGCAGTACCAGGCGACGTAGTGGCGCTGTTCTTCGTCTACCAACACGAGATAAGGCGTTGGGAACACCTTCGTTTAGGTGGCGATCCTCGCTTCAAGGTATGGGAGTTAGCTAGAGACTCGTGTCTGCGGGAGATTAGTATTTCCGCGGGGCATGGGGTTCTCAGTGAAGGCGTCTCAGCGGGTGATTGGCTGGCTTATGCAAACACAGCTGTGGACAAATTTGAACACGTCACACGATATTTGATAGAAAGAGCCTTAGCTTTTGTAGTCGATATTTAGGTTGTCTTCAGTTTTAGCTTCATATTGGTAGAACTTATGACTGTATAATAAAATCCTATTATATATTTAATTTTATCTTTAATTAAATTAAAATAACTTTAGAAAGGCTATTAATTATATGTTTTTCTATTTATTTATGATTTTTAGGGGGAGATATTTGACATTTTCATAAATATGCGGCAGGGGTCACCAAACCTTTTTCACAGTGGCTGGATAACTAACAAAATGATGAGCTGGGGCCTCATGACCAGCCCCAAAATATTTTAAACCATCTGGCGACTACCTACTAGGTTAACCCCGCAAAATGAAAATTCGCTTTAATGATGAAAACGCTTATTGCAACCCTTCTAAGAAAACTAGAATTGGCGTGAATAAATAATTAACTTTAAGCAAGTTTAATAAAGTTAAGTAAACAGCAAAAAAGTTTAGTGATATTTGTGAAATTGGAAATTGGATTTCCAAATATCATCAATGTTTAGTTTGGAATTTCACCAAACGAAGAGAATTGTCTTGAACCGTTCATTTTCCCCATCATTTTATGCTTTTGATCTGGAGGCAAAGCCCCCAGGGACTGAAAATCACCTCTTGAAGGAACAGGACCAAATTATGATTTGGGATTCAACGAAGGAATGTAGTTTTTAGTCGCGTGCGAGTCTAGTCGCAAGCGACTCTACATTTTACTATGTCGGTCGGTCGGTCGTTCGGTCACGGTCGGTCAGTCGTCGGTCGGTCAGTCCCCGTTCTTTTTTTGTTTTTGTTCTTGTAATAACATTATAACTATTCGGCCAATTCTAACGAAATTGAAAATTTATGTTGTTTTACATTCTCTTTCGAATGATAGAATTGCCAATGTCTCCCCAAAGTTAGCATGGGAATTATTTTGTCATGACAATAACAAGCTAGGCTATAGTATGCTAGGCTATGCTATGCTATCGTATGCAAGGATATATTGGCTAGGCTATAGTAGCCTATTCTAGCTTGGCTATACTAGGCTAGGCTTACGTAGGCGATGTTAGGCTAGGCTATAGCATGCAATGCCACGCTAGGCAAGGCTATACTAGGCTAAGTTAGGCTATACTATATTATTTTAGGTTAGACTAGAGTCTACTAAGCTATGCTAGGGTATACTAAGCTAATGTAGGATAAAGTAGGCTATAATATGCTAGGTTATACTCGGATAGCTAGATTATACTAAGCAAGGAATGATTAGGCCTGGTAGAGTTAAGCTATTCTATTTTATACTATCCTATCCTATGTTTGGCTAGGCTTGGCTATACTACGCTAAAAAAGGGTAGGTTATACTATGCTATGCTTGGCTATAATATGCTATGCTATAAAGAGCAAATTTAGGCTAGGCTATGCTAGATAATACTACGCTATGCTACGCTATTCAGAATAAGTGACGGCGCGCGACTTATTATTTTGGATGTCATGAATTTTAATAAACCTGCCAAAATTTAAATATTAGAATAATTACTCCTATCAAGTAAATTTGAAAACGAATGAAATAAATAACAAGGTCTGCTGACCAAAGTCGCGTGCTCTCACTTATTCTGATATTTTTTATATGACCTTACGACTTTCAAAACTTTCAATAATTCTTGGGCTAACCTTGGGAGGACCTTGGCAATTATATCATTCGAAAGAGAATGCAAAACAACATAAAGGGTTTCAAATCTAGTTAGAATTAACCGAATAGTTACAATGGTATTATCTCCCCCCCCCCCCCAAAAAAAAAAAAACGCAAAACGGGAACGGACGGACCAACCGACAGACCAACGTAGGGAGATATAGAGACGCACTCGACTAAAAAAGATTTGAGTCTCAAAATATTTGCTCATGAATGTAGATACCAGGTCCAAAGGAGTTATTATCAACCTCCTGGAAGAGGTTCTTATAAGATGCAGAGGGTCTCACGCGCGAATCATCCTCCCACAAAAATTAGGTGGTCAAGGAGGACTTAGATAAAGGTAAAAGATTGTGCTAGGCCCCGTTTGTGTTAAAGAGTCTGAGGATTCCCGGTTGCGAACACGGGAGTTTTGCGTTGTTGATGAGCGTATTACCACATTGAAGGACATCGCTACGACTGGAGTTCTCGGGAATCGCTATTAGGGGGGAGTGCTACTTCCCCGCCCCCCTCTTTAATTCATTTTTTTTCGCAATCTAATCCTTCTTTATTACTATTTCATTCTTTATCTATCACCCTCCCAATGACCCAGTAAACGGTGGGAAGATTGAGATCCATTCTCTCCCACAAGGAAGGCATGGTGAGGTTCGTACTTGTAAGTCACAGTCCTCTGTACACGAACTAGTTCCTGGATTTAATCCCGAGGCGAGCGAGTCTCTTTTAGCCTTTCTAATTTAAATAGTGTGTTCTAGAAGGAATGGTTCCACCAAATTGCTTAGAATGTCCCTTTCAGACTCATCCATTATGGACGCCCGCCATTTCTCCCCTCGCGGTAGCTCCCTCTTTAGCTGTTCCGTCGTCGCCCCGACCTCATCGCGCCTGTTTCCATCGAAGATGATCTTCTCCTGACATTTCGCTGACCACGAAGTCGCCTCAAGGTGATAAGATGAGAAGAAACCCTATTCCTTTAATTGCTCTTCCACGCCAACAACCTTTCTCATCAACACAGTTACATTTTAGACCTGGAATATTTGTTTTACAATTGTCCAGCCTCTCACAGTCATGGATTCAGGCATCTCTCTCTCTCTCTCTCTCTCTCGCCTACTGGTTACTAGTAGTAAGAGTTGTAGCAGTATATATTGCAGTAGTAGTAGTAGTTGTGAGGTGAATCTAATTAGTTAACTAAATTTAACTTAGATGCATTTATGCGTTATTTAGTTCCCAGTTACGAACTTTTCTTCCACCTATAATTCCCCCCCTCCCCACAAGTGGCTGTGAGTTGTAGCATATATATGAGTGTTGCAGCTGACATGTAAAGAATTCAGTTCAGAAAAATAGGATAATCTTTCTTCAGGGGTGGGATTCAAACCGTGCACAGTGAAGCAGCGAGCAACCGCTTTTATCTCAAGTAAACCCTTCCTTACACCACTCGGCTACGCGGAAGACAAAAATCTTCCGAATAAACAAGCTTTTAAAGTCCGCTTCGCAAGGTCGATCAGGACTATGAAAGAGAGAGATATTAATAGGAAATTCGAAGGACAAAGGAGAGTTAAGTTAAACACGCGGAGAATATACGAGTACAGTGTATAAATCTTTCATGAACACGAAAGAAGGATGAAATGAATCCAGCAAACTGCGCTTTGCTGTTTGCAGTTAGCTGTATATTCCTCGCGTGTTTACCTCAAATTCTCTTTCAAACTAGAAAGACATGGAACAAAAGGGTCTACTACATCCTCTGCCCTCAGATTACTTGCTCAGGTAGTTCTTCTCTTTCGCATTTTTGACCCACTTTCTGGTATCTTATTCGTGGTGGACACTCGTGTAGAATGCAGTGTTATATCAATTTCTAAGGGCAACAAAGTTTGTGCTCCGTCAGATTTAGTTGTGAAGGTGAGTAATTCGACCAATATTAGTACCTATGGAAGGCTTTTACCTTCAAGTCTCATTAGGTCTGGCTGCAGTTTGCGATGGACCTTCGTCATAGTCGAGGTAGAGAGTTGTCTAATATTGGACCTCGATATTCTTTCGGCTCAAGAGCTCTTGGTTGATTCTTGTCAGTACAATCTTTCCTCGCCTGGACCTGGTTCGTGCTTTTAACCAAATCAATATTCACCCAAATGATATTTCAAAGACTAGCATCACCACTCCGTTTGGTTATTTTGAAATCATCTGAATGCACCATGGAACAAGTTTTGAGAGGGTTTTCCTTTGTCTTTTGATACATTGAAAACCTGCTAACAGCATCTTCGTCGCTCGAGGAACACATTTCTCATCTTTATTAATCCTTACCTCGCCCTCAAGAGAACGGAATTGAACTCGACACTTCTGAGTGTCTTTTTGGTGTCATCCGCCATACTCTTATGACATGATTCCTTAGATTTGCCACTTTTTGTCTTAAAACAAACACATTCATAATGCTGCTCTCGAAGAGAGACTAACAGTTTATGATTTAAAAGCTTGAGTTTTATTCAAGAGGCATGGCTCAACTTTTATTTTGTTTTGAAAAGATATCAGGAGAGTATGGAGTATGCGATAGTATATCTCCATTTATATTATTTCGTGTATCTCACATTTCACAGGCGAACTATGGTGTTGCGGTTGTGCATTATCTTTCAGAAACATATCATAAGCGCTTGACCAGCAGTGGATGCTTTCGGATAAGTTCACCTTGAACGCCTATAGTTTTATGGCGTACATTCACTTTTTGTATTAGGTTGAGGAATAGGGTCTTGCGTTTTCTTTAATGTTGTGTTAATTTAAGTTTTGTTGACGTGATTCGTGAACATCTTAAGAAACAATAATAAATAATGAGAGTAAAATTTTCAAAGGTTAGGGTACGTCTCTTAACAGAGTAGACTATTAGGCTTTTGCTTAGGCTACGTATTGAAGTTAAGTAATAAGTCATTGTGGTTTATTTAAAAGTTGTGTTATTTAATTTTTGTTCTGTACCCTCCAAATGGAATGTCAAGTTGAAAGAAAGGCGCATTTTGGACACTTGTTGTTATTCATTTTCAATCGAGACAGGAAGAATGCATACGCAGCCAAAGCTCGTCGCGATATTTGTGCTGTGTACGGAGAAAATGCCTTATCAGAAAGTACAGCTCAATGGTGGTTTTCACATTTCAAAAACGGTCATTACAATCTTAATGACGAAGAACGTTCTGGTTGCTCCATTAAGTTGGATGAAGATCGATTGAACGACCTTCTTCATGAAAATCATCGTCAATCGACTAGAGAATTGGCTGTACAATTGGCGTGTGATCAGAAAACTGTAGTAAAGCACCTTCATTCGATGGGGAAAGTTAAAAAACTCGGAGCATGGGTTCCGCACGCTTTGAGCGAAAGCAACAAACTTCAAGGTTTCACGATTGTCGCAGGTTTGCTTGCTCGTCGCAAGGCTACTCGTGGATATAAGGACAGATTTCTTTACCGCATCATCACTGGCGACGAGTTGTGGTGTGTTTATGTCACCATGAACCATCAAAAGCAATGGCTTAGCCCCAATAAAAAACCTCCTCAGCGATTAAAGCAAGGACTTTATCCACGAAAGACGATGCTGTGTTTGTGGTGGGATTGTGAAGGCATCATTCTTTATGAGCTCCTTGCTAACAACGAGATTGTCAATGCAGAAATCTACGTTCAACAAATGTATCGACTCGCCGAAGCTATTCGTGAAGAGCGACCTCATCGACGTTATGAAGTCCTTCTGCAACACGACAATGATCGTCCTCGCATTGCCAAAATGTCAGAAGACACCATTTAAACGCTTAATTGGGAAATCCTGCCACATCATCCATATACGCCAGACTTGGCTCCATCGGATTTCTCTGTTGCGATCTCTCTCCAAAAATTTGCGCGGTGTTTCGTTCAATACTAATGTGGAATTAAAAACCTGTTTAGACGAATTCTTCGAGTCAAAATCCAGAGATTTTTATTGCAGAGGCATTGAAAAACTAGTTGAAGGTTGGGAAGAAGTCGTAAATATCGTTATCAATTAAAAAGGAAGTTTTTCTAAAATTGTTAATGGTAATGAATAAATTTGATAAAACCGTAAGAACCTATTCCTCAACCCATTTCAAAGAACTTTTAATATTTGGAGATTTGGATCGATGAATTAATGTTGTCTACTATCACACAACGTTATTTAGGATAAACACAGGAAAATTTAGTAACTTGAATTAATCAAAATTTATTGTATTTATTTGAGTATGAATTTTTTTTTTATTTAGAGAGTTCTGTATTAAGTCATTCAAATAAAATCCTGAATAATAACACTCTCAGCGAACAATATACGTATGTGGAAGAAAGAGACATATCTCTTTCAAACATTCAACATAATAATTGCCCAATATAAGAAATAGGAAGGTAAATCTTTTTTATTCTTGAAAAATTCAATTTTTTACAGAATTATTTGCATTAGTCAAAAATGTCTCGTGAAAAACCTTTGCTCGAAGGCTTTAAAATAATCTTTATGTGAAAAACGCAAATTTAAAAAAAATATTTAAACTGTAAAAAAAAGCCTTACGAGATTAGTCTGATCTTCAGACACCTTTCATCCCTATACAATGCATCACTTTTTTTTCTAATTTCCATGTATTATATTAATAGGGATAATTTTTGTTCACTCTCTGAGGTTTAATCTATACATTCCTCTCTCTCTCCCCTAATCTTCACTTTAATTTAATTTACTTGAAAATGAAGGGGTGCATAGATCGTAGCGAAAATTGAAGGACTAATTCAGCTGAGAGAATTAAAAAAGCAAGAATATTTGATTTCATTAAATCGAAGATACCAATACTTGTCAATACTCATATAGAGGCGACTCTTGTCTCATTTGTGTAAGAACGATTTTCGCTCCTTTAGGCCGAGCCGGGATTCCTTCTGCTCTCTTGGAGCGACGAATTTTACAACGTGGTGTTGCTTTTGCATTAATTCTATCTGTTGTCATGTTTTCCTGCTTAATATTTCAAACATTTTTTCACTGACTAGCAGAGAATAACTAGACCACCGGCAAATTCTGAAAGGCTTTTGGCAAAAGGAGATCGTTAATCATTGCAAGATACTCAAAATGGCATAAAAAATGGTGGCCGGTTAGCATCTACAACCCCAAACCCAACTCTGGGTTATTCGTAAGGCTAGATTGATTTCGGTAGGAACGTCTAGGATTGTGCACTATTATAAGCAAAATAAAGGAATAGGTATGGAATCAACATAGGGAGGCTCAACCTTTCTTATCGACTCAAGGATACAGAAACTACGATCAGGAGAGGAAAAGAAGAAGAAAGAGCCTCTGTCGCTCAATACAACATGAAAATGGAGTGAAAACGAATAGCAATCCAAGACTATGTATAAGAAAATTAGTAGGCACGAGATATAAAAGTATTCAAAGGCTACATTAATTTATATCATTAGATTCAGGAAACAGATATACAATGTATATCTCTCATGAGCACTAGAGAATGATGAAATAAATCCAGTATACCGCATGAAAGAAAAAAAAATGAATAATTTTTTCTCCAGAAAAATGTTAATTCTTAATTCGAAATAAAGCCATACTGGAGTGGGATTCGAACCAAGCACAAAGAAGCAGCGAGCATCCGCTTTGATATCAACTAAAGCAAGGCCTTTTATCCACTCGGCTACGTGGGAGAACAAAAATTCTTCCGAATAGTAAAGCTTTTAACTTCCAATTAATTTTCTCTTTCTTATTACCGATGGACTTACTGAAGCTAGGTTTCATAAGAAACTTGTTAACTTTATTGGTCACAAAATTTATTGATTTCTTTATTTTCAAATAGACAAAATCAAGACTTGTAATAATGTTGGAAGAGTTAATATTGAGTGTGGAAATATCCTCAGAGAAAAATAACTATTTATTATATAAAAGTATTTACGAATAAAATGCCAATCATAGGGAGTAAAAATTTATATATCTGTTGTACATATGAATAAAATGTATAGGAATACCGAGTGTGAGATTAGGACATATTAGCAAATTTATAGTTTAATTATAAGCACAAAATTCAATTACTTTATTTTAGTTGAGATAAAATCAGGACTCATAATAGAATGGAAGAGTTAATATTGAGTGTAGAAATATCCTCAGAGAAAAATAACTATTCCATTCATTATGAGTAAAATGCCAAGCGTAGGGACTTAAAATTTGCTAAATTTATTATTATCCATTGAATAGGTGGCAAGAATGGGATGAAAAGGAACTAGTCTTCGCGAATTTTACATTGGCAATGCACTATGCTAAGGTTAGAGGAAGAAGTAAAAATGTTTGTATGAACACTCGTCTATGAGGTTTAGGTTTAAGTTTCATAATAAACCTGTTAACCTGTCAGTGAGAGTAAGGGCAATATTTTTCTAGCTCTTCATGCAATCCTTAAAATATTGTTAAATTGATTTTCATATTAACCTTCTTTTTTACACATTTCTTACGCTTGAGAATGACAACAGTTCTATAATCAGGGCAGGTAACAAAGAATTCCTTATTTTTATTCATTTATGACTAAGGTGAAGATCTATTTACAGAAAATAGCAGAAGAAAAATGATGCGTTTCTTTAAGTCAAAGCTCATAGTGACCATTAAAGAACAAAGCTTTGAAATTCCGATAAATTTCCATGAATTGAGAGAGATTTGATGCCACAAGCGAACTTTTCAACTAACAGTGAAAGCTAAGAAAATTTAAGTTTAACAAAAATGGTTTAAATTTTAAGTCAAGAGACAAAGATTTTTAGCCCTGGACCATTATTCGGAAGGTTAGAGACAAACCTTGTCGGAAAGAAAATAATCCGATTGGGAAAGATAATTTAACGGTGTATTAGTTCACGACTTTTTCTAATGTGTAGAGAATAACGCTTATAATATCGATTGATAAAGTTATTGAAACAAACAAAATTCACCAAATGTAAAGATTACGAAATTTAGAGGTAATGATATTGAGAGGCTTTTGGATTTTAGTCTCACGAGCAATTTTATAACTCATTTTTTACCTGTTTTTATTGCATTTTAGGATTTGGACCAATCCTACACAATGACCTCCAGCCTAAGCTAGTGGTCATTATCTATGATTGAGCTCTTTTGGGGGGGTCAGTATATAAGAATGATATTAGAGTGGAATTACTTATGATTAAAATTTTAAAAAGTTAATAATAATTGATTAGGAGATTATTATAAAAAGATAAAGTAAAAATATTATTTAAGATTGAATTTGGTTAAGATAATATTGGTTAGGTAATAATACTTGAAAATAAGATTAAGATAAAATGATCAAGAAAACTTTTACTTAGGATTGGATTTGGCTAGGATAATATTGGTTATGTTAGGTTAGGATAGGCTTAAATAGCTTAACTCAACCTATATGGCATGATCAATAAGGTTTGAGTGGATCTAAAAATATCTGCCATCATATTCCTCTTTTCTATACCGTGAATTCATATTTTACCTATTTGTTTGTTTAATTGTGTTTGTTTCATTTTTTTTGTTCATTAATATGTTATTTTGCTGAATATTTTTTTAAATATACCAATAATTTTCTTGGGGGTCATCAACTATGATTGATATTTTGGGGGGGTCATTATCTAGGTTTCAAATTATTTGCGGTCATTAACTAGGAAGGGTGTTATCGGATGTCTTTGTCTAGGATTAATCATAAGATTAGACTGTATAACCACAACCTTAAGAGCTACTTACTCAATTTTACTATGAAAATCTTCTGTATTCTGTTATGATTGTAAACTTAAATTCTTTTGAAGATAGTCGTGTAAGATCGAAAGTTCAGGTGATTAAATAATGAACATTGTAACTTATTTATAACTTTTTGCAAGTGAAAAAATGCATAATAAATATAGAGAAAGTAAGCAGAAAATTGATTAAGGCTCTGATCGAATTGGTATTTAAAAATTTTGAAGAAAGTATTAAAAAACCCGTCCTACATTTATTTATTTGATATATTCTAAAAGAAAAATTTAGAATCTAACATATTCATAAATATGTATTCTAAGAATGTGTATTTCGATTATATATGTTTGAATATTTTGTTGATGTTTGAATTATTTACTATTTTACTAAATGGTGTGTAATAGAATTTAGCCACTTTTTCTTATGTTTCAGCTTAAATTTATAAATATTTTGTATTGAATATTACTCTAAATAAGTGATATGACTAAAACTAACGTACATACATACATAAGCACAGGTCTTATAACAAGGCGAAATTGCTAAAAAAATATAATCCTAAAGCGATGCTGTCTAAAGCACTACAAAACTATATCAACCGAACAAAAGCTTTTATCAAGGAAGAGAAGTGGTAGAAAACCTCTTACAACACGTAAATAAGGAATCCATCATTCGGGCTTCGCTACAAAATCGCAGAAAAACATAATTTGAACTTGCTTTGGAGCTTAATAAAGCTAAAGTTTAAAAATATCCCCGATAGGAGTGAAAAGTAGACTTGAAGAAAAACATATTTTGAACTTGATGGGGGAGTCTAATTAAGCTTAAAGTTAAAAATATTACCGTTAAAAGTTAAAGTAATATTAAAGATCAAAAGAAAAAGAAGCTATGGATGTCTAGGGACAATAGATATAGACGTCTCCAGTGAGCCAAAAACCACAAAAATAGTTATCTGTTAAGAGGAAATCAGATATGATGTAAGAAAGACTATTTAATTGTTGTTTTTCATGTAATATATGTAATTCTATTAAAATATATCTTAGAGGAATATTTTTGAAAATTTTAACTTTTTGGTGGCAATTTTGATGATTTTTTGCACTCTTATATTTAACTTTGTAAGAAGAAGAGTTTAAGAGGCATTTCACCCTGATATGTGGTATCAACTGTGAACAGGGGAGTAGTTTTATTATGTTATGAGGCTGCATGTCTTCATCAGAGGCAGCGTGTTGGTTTTATTTTAGAGAAGAATGAAGTTAAACCTTATTCAATATATCACAAGCTTTACAGCCATTCATATCGAAATTGCGCCCCACAACTCCAAGAAATGAAGTTATATTTCATCTTAACAATGACTTATACCATCCATCCAAATACAGCAATAACTGGTTTCGAAAACTTCCCGACACCATTATAGGGCCTCTACTACAGAAATCAGAATTGCATCCAATGGAACACTTGCAAGAAGTCCTTGGAAAAGCAATAAGATGTAATGAAAATACAAATAAAACCAAACATTATGAAAAAAATTCAAGTTGAATAGAAAATTATTAAAATAATATATATTTATATATATTATATATATATATATATATATATATATATATATATATATATATATATATATATATATATATATATATATATATATACTGAATTCCTTCACCACAAATGTCTAATTACATTATATAAATGATTCACTAAACTCGTAAAACATATTACATTGATGTGGCTAAGAAGGTTGAGTTCAAAAGATGAATTCTTAGTTCTTAATCGTAAATGTTAAGCTTTTTATGGTGTCTTGCGATATTAGGTCGTGCGCTGTATTTGCTTAGAAAGCGCTCCTTTTATCTTTATTAATGCTTGCAGGTTTATTGATGTGCTGTATGCAAACAGTTCAAATGAGCATGTAGAGAAATCGCTACATAAAGCATCCCGGAGGGCCAGGCGAACATATACCTTAAAGTTCCCCCCCCCCCTTGTGGAGAAAACCGGAAAAGCGAGCCCCATGATCAGACTCCTGGGAGCGGTAGCTGGCAAATAACCGTAACTGCCTACCCTGTTTGATCTCCACGCCGCTTAGGTAGTTGGAGCGACCATCTGTGTTAAGGCAACCACCTTATGCCCGTAAACGACGCTCTAACGATCCAATTACCTACGAGATCCATAAACCCCTGGTTATGTCACAAAAAAGCGGTGCTAGTCAAAAGGCACGCCAAGGAGTGTGGCAGTTAAGGGTCTCACTAATTAACAAGCCGACTTAGGCACCTCAGTGCCAACCTCTACACTTCTCACTCTTACCAGATGCGAACTCACCATTTGCGCCCTCCTCTGTCGCCTCGCCCCTTTCCCCTTAGATGGGGCGGTAGTTCGCCTATAAATAAGCCCCGGAAATCAAGAGAAGGATTTTAGAATTGGGTAAGAAAGACGGAGGTTCGGTTTGTGAAGATTGATCCTTCAGCCAGACAAGACGATTTCCGTGAGAAACCATAGGATCAGATTGAGAAGATTGATCCCCCCTCCCCAGGCCAAATTAACATAAATCGTCAAGTTTGGTATCGGTGTCCTCCCGAAGAATCCTTTACAGACTTAGAAGAAGTCTGACTGGAGAAAAGTAAACCAGCTCACACTCGAGTGACTCTCACAACTCAAGCTCCGTAAGAGTGAGAGGAGCCAAGCCGAGCCCCTACGAGTTTCCGTTCTTTAATTACGGTAAAAATCTCACCTAATACCCCAAAATCTAGTTGGACATTCTACGTTGAAGAATAAGACACCAAGAGGCTTCAAGATTATCCAGAAGAGGACTCTTGGAGCGAAGAGCACTATAACTCTCTCCGTCTTCTTAACTTAACTAGAAGCAAGGTTGCAATAAGAAGTTGATAGCGCCCTACCTTGCTGTATCCATCACATCGCAGCAAAATTCCATCATCGCCACTCTAAATCCTCGAAGTGTGAGATAAGCCCTCCAACGACATCCGGCAATGCCTGATCCCGTCTGTCATGTGAGTTAGCAAGAACATTCACATTGCGATATCTTGAGGTTCGTCCGTGTTACGATTTAATAGAAGTAAAGACAATGGTGCGTGAACCCCAGTCATATTTGTTGGTAAAAGAGAGTACTTTAATTTAATGTTTAACGCTAATCAAAAAGGGTCACGATAAAAATACTAATCGGCGATTGGTGTGTTTACTGGGAGCCTATTTGTTTACTTTGTCATTGAAGGTAGGGTAATAGGCCTAGTTGCCAACCGGGAAAGTCGAGATTAGCTTAGGACGAAGATATAAAGGTGATTACTGTTTGTTTTGGGGTAGTAAATTGTTAAATTTAAAATATAGGTTTATTTGGGGAATTTCTGTACGTTTTTCTATATCCTTACGTGTTTGACGCGTACTTCATCAAAGAAGTACATCACGACCACAAGGTATCCTACGACAGAGCACAACAACCCTCTTTAGTGAGAGTCTCCTTTAGATTGAGGAGATAAAATAGATTATGTCATTCATATCCTACCAGACACACAAAAGAAACTTCTGATTCCGTGAATAAAGTCCTTGCTTCGTCCAGGGGACTGTTATTTAAAGAGGAATAATCTCTTGTCTTTAACGTTTAATATTACTGTACCTAACTCATTGTTCTTCCTCTCTAACAATCCTACTAAAAATGGTTGAATTATTTATTAGTCGAGAAACGAATGATAGAAAAATGTTGATTCTGTGTTGCAAGTAGCTCTCTTTCTGACAGGTCATAAGGAATTGATTGCTCTAATAGTAAAACCATGCCTATCTCATTTAAAAGAAGATGAAGATGAGAATAAGTTCGATGTGATTTTTCAGCCAAATCTTCAGCAGTCACATTCTGATTTTCTTTCCCTGTTCTACTGAACATTATGATCAAATTCCACTGTTCGTCTAAATTTAGATTCATTATTGAGACTAATGTTTCCGGAGAGAATTTAATGATACCAACTTTGGCTCTACCTAACACTATTTGTTCCTTTACAGTATACTTGACACAGTCTTTATCTGTTAATTGCATTGTTATATTTTGTAAACTCCCAAAACACAATGTTTCCAATATACTCCTTTGAACCGTCCACAATATTCAGCACTTAACGATAAGGCACATTAAATTAACAATATTAATGCAAAAAAAATGCTCAGCCAAAGACTACTAAGGCTAATACTTACGGATACCGAGAAAACTATGTAGATTAGTAGGCTAAGCTAGTATAAAAAACAAATCTGCTTTCGCTTATTTATATTCATAAAATGATAGCATTATATATATATATATATATATATATATATATATATATATATATATATATATATATATATTTATTTATATATATATATATATATATATATATATATATGTAGTTAGTAGCCCAAGGAAACAGAAAGTGTTATTACAGCCCAGTAAAACTCTGAACCAAATATCAGGTGAAGCATTAAAAGCGTAAGAAGGAAAATGGGAGATTTAGAAACAGAGAAAATAGGGAAAACTCTTTTGAGCACATGAAGATGAATGAAGGAGTTGGACCCAATCCTCTGTCTTCAAGTGAAGTGCTCATTGATATTGGAACTCTACATTACGCTGATCGATTAAGCCAAACATCTTCAAACCTATAAAAGTTTGATTCAAGAAGCCTTTTGAATATGAAAGTGTAGGTTTTAATCCAGTGAAAAACGACATGAGGTTTTTCTAGTAGGATGGGCACGGTCGTTTTTGCTTATAATAAGTAAAAATCACATGACACGTAATATACAATGGATGTAGGCTGTAGCTAAGGAGGGGAAAGTGGTAAAACAACCTGTTAAAACGCTGAGGAATATATTACGTGAACCATTAAAAATTTAAAGAGGAAAATGGGAGATTTAGAAACGGAGCAATTAGGGAAAACTCTTTTACCCGCTATATGAAGGTGAATAAAGGAGTTGAATGCTAACCTGCGTCGTAATACGCTCATTGCTATCAGCACCACGACACCTATCGACTGAGCTCACCATACGCAACCTTAAAAAAGGTTTATTAGAGAAGTCTTTTGAATAACGAAATGTAGGTTTTTATCAATTAAGAGACAAGACAAGTGTATTTCTAGTAGTAGGAGGGGGCACGAGCTTTTTTGTTTTAAGTATGTGAAAATCTTATTATGCGAGATATACAATGGATGTAGTTAGTATGCCAAGGAAAGGAAACGTTTCTAAATCTTCCATTTTCTCTCTTAAAATTTTAATGGTTCACGCAATATATTCCTCAGCGTTGTACCGAGATGTGATACCACTTTTCCTTTCTTTGGCTAGTAACTAAATTCATTGTATATCAGGTGTCATGTTATTTTCACTTACTATAAACAAAAAAGGCCGTGCTACATCTATTAGAAATGCGCTTGTCTTATCTCTCACTTAATAAAAACCTACACTTGCTGATTCAAAAGATTTTCTTGAATCAATCTTTTGGGGGTTTGAAGATGGTTGGCTCAGTCGTTGAGCGTCGTAGTTTTGAGAGTGATGAGCGCTTAAGGTTACAGGTTCGAATCCAACATTTTATTCACTTCCATATAGCAGCTAAAATAGTTTTCTGTATTTACTCCGTTTCTAAATTTCCCATTTAATTTCTTTAGCATTTAATAGTTAACGTAATATACTTTTCAGCGTTTTACCGGGTTGTGATACTACTTTTCCTTTCCTTGTGCTACGAACTATAATTTCATATTGCGTGTCATGTGATTTTTACTTAATATATATATATACATATATATTACTTTCTTTGCTTTCTCTTCTCCCCATTTCCTCTTCCTTGAACCCTCATTGATGCAACGAACCTAAAATTCTGAATAAAAACCCATCGGCCTTCCTTTCATTTGGCACAGATATCGATATTTACGGTCGATCAATTCTATCCCTCTTTGCCAATATGTCAATTTGGAGCAGTGGGGGCATTCAGCTCTACCGGTGGCCCAATACCAGAAAAGCACGAACATCGGCTGATTAATTACTTGAAAAGAATTTAAAAGTTAAAACCAAACAAACTTGATTGCCTCTCTTAGCCTAGATGGGCTAAACTCATTACGAAAAAGGTGAAAGAGAAAGTAATATATTGAATAGTAAAAAGAAATAGAGGAAAATATCATGACCGAAAATTATTGGTGTAGCCAACTCAGGACATTACTTAGTTCAGAAAAACCTTTAAAAGTTCTAGTTTTAAATTTGGATAAAAAGAAGACAGAAGCTCTGCTGCTCAGCGCTCGCTGAAATATTGGATGATGGAGTTTTTTAAAAATCAATAAATTCCCAATGGTTACAAGGCAAGATGGAAACCACGGAAATTTATATTCACTAAAGGAAATAGCATAAATAGGGAAAAGGTCTTGCTTGACCTGCGAAAATATGCGAACTGAAGCATTAATAGCCTATCCCAATATAAATTCTGTGAAATAGGCGCAGACTCACCTCCTTTCGAAAGGAATGCAATATCACTGCCTAGGAAGTCTAAGAGGAAAGAGAATAACCAAGACAGTTATATCATCCCTAGAGTAGAATAACTAGTCCATGATGTGATAACAGAGCTCAAATCGTCTAAAGACGAAACTAATTTAGGAGTTTAGTGTCCAAGGGTACGTGCAATCTTTCTGAATATGCTATCTTCCGCAATTAAGGCAGAGCGCCTGCGAGTTATTTTATTGTAAAATGAGATCTCGTTTCACTGTCAGGTTTAATGGAGTTCAGGTATAATGTCATCATCCAGGAGAATATCACAAGATGCTGCGATAAAGTTAAGTCAAGAGCAGGGCTAATGAAAGTGTGTTATCAAAGTCTTGTCACATACTACTAAAGAAGGACAAATATATGAATTGAAATTTCAACTCAAGAAGGAACAAACAAAATTACCAATTTGAATTCGTAGTTACATATTTTCTGGGTAAGTTGATGTTTCTAAAATGACATTTATGTTAAGCTTTTTGTTAGAATCCTTTTGCGACCTCAAAAAATAGCGGAAATTCTTACAAATTGTATAACATGCATATAAATATAATGTATAGGAATAGCTAGTGTGAGATTAGGCCAGATCAATCTGAAGGGGTGCATGAGAAGAAAAACACAAACAGAAACAGCAAATGCGAGGGAAAGGATTTATAAATTGTTATGTGTTGTCTTTTCTTTTTTCTGCATTGACCATTTTAATTATTTTTCTTTTGAACATTAAAAAAAGCAATACTACCATATTTCTACGCTAATTATAAGCACAAAATTTAATGATTCCTTCATTTTAAAATGATTTAAGCTTAACTTTGTTTTAAAGATAACTCATGAATATTTTTGGTCAAGGCAAAATTTTAAAACTTTATTTTTTTTTTACAAGATTAGCATATGAAAGTTTTCTTGGCGCTTCCAATACCAAACGTAACAAAATATATAAATACATACACTATATATCGAGGTTAGTTCGAGAGATAATAAAATATAACACATACCAAGTACTTTTGGATGTCTTAAACATCTTCCCTATGCAAACTTTAGCTGGTGAATATTTAATAGGCAAAATGTATCAAAAAGGATGTTAAATAGGGCAATCCGGGAGTTAAAATGGAAGTTTTACCGGCTAAACAAAGTTTGACATTTAGGTTTCTTTAAGAAAGGATCAGTCAATTAGAATCAAACGCTAACCAAATGTTCCAACCTATCACTCTTCCTCTACTGGGGATGATCCATTGCCTGGTATTTGCTGGTTGGGTTAAGATAGGATAGATAACGTAACCTTAATTGACCTAATGTGACCCAATTATTAATCTGTGTTTATAGGAGTGATCAATATATTAGTGTTTTCGGAAAGTTGCTTCGCTATTTCACCACTATGAAATATGCGCCAACCATCCCCGTCACAACCAATCTCAAATGGTAGTAAACTGTCTTGAAATAGTCTATCGTCTATTCTGTCGTGCAGTCTGTCTTTCATAATTATATTGGTGTTTAAGACCATTGAAGATAAAGAGTTATTGGAGCAAAATATTCGTCATTGCTTACTTTACGAGTTTAGAAAGAAAAGTGCAGCTACAAACGCACTAAAAAACATTTGTAATGTGTATTTCGATTCAGTAACTGCTCGTAGGTGTCAGCTATGATTTAAAATGTCTAGAGAGCTAGGATTTTCGGATGGCACAATCGCCAACTGTAAACCTTTTAAACCAGAGCTGACATCTACGAGCCTTGAATGCATCGGGATAGACTTTACAAATGTTCATCTTTCTAAACCCACACAATAATAATAAAATATAAACTGTTTTTTTATAATTAAAATATTATTAATTTATTTATTATATCTTTAGAAATTACTATCTATTTATATTAAATTTACAATAGGACTTTTTTTCCATAAGAGAGCAAGATATTTAATTACTATTTCATCTGCCGGACGATGTTTAGTAGCTAAAACATAGGGCAGTGCTTTAGAGTTATCTGTATTCTCTTTTAAAGCCATTCAAATTAAAGACAGTTTAATAACCAATAAAGATACGCATCTTATTGCAAAGTCATCTAAGATTATAGTTACTTAATTTGTAAAATGAGAAAACTATTATCGAAATCATATCAGTAGTAGTAAAATTAGGTGTTTCAGAAGTTATAAATTCTTTTGACACATTGTAGAGTTCAGAAAATATAATAAGGACTGTAAAATAGATGCTTGGTGTTATTATTCGCAAAGACCGCAAATATTTTAACAAATTTACGCTAATATTTATTTTCCCCATTTCCCTTCAACTCAAATTTTGTAAGTATTAGGTTTGTTTATTAACCTTTCTGTTTATGTTTATTTTGATTAATTTGTATTACATAATAGAGGCTTGTTTACACTATATTCTCTATGCAAAGGTTATATTGTGTTTGTGTTTTCTCTTTGCTCTGAGAAATTTCTCGCTCTAAGAGCGAATTCAAGTATAATTTAATTTTCGTGCTTGCTTTCAGTTAGAAAAGTGATTCTTTAGCAATTTTAGGTATTATACTTGCTTTATGATAATTATTTAAGTATTTCTATCATTCTGATATATTTATAGATGTAGATCTTTGAAGAAAGGGGAGAATAATTTCAATTATTCATTTAGCAATTTTTGGCGAACTGGTTTTCGTCTCTCAAAGTTCCAGTTGACAGAGTCTTCAGAATGATCTCTGAATGAGTTTTGCCAATCGTTTGTTTCACATTTTAACTCCATTTTTATTTCGCATTAGCTCATTCTGAGCTCAAGGCTTGCACAAGGAAATATTATTTCTTCAGAATATATCAGTTTTCTTCAACGGTGAGATATTGTCGCGGGATGCCCAAAGAAAATACGACACACCAGGGGTAAATAAAGTTTACTATTTATTTGAGTTTATAATAATTAGATTCTGATTTCTCTCAACACGATATTGTATAGCAAAGAGAGAAACAGACAGAACATGAATTTAGTGGCAAACTTTAGAGTACTGCATTCTCAAGGAAGGGGTAGAGAAATTTGGCAGCGAACGGTAGCGAAAGCGGAAAACTGAATGAGAGCGAAGTGAGACATGCTCTATTATTATGGCATTCTTGAATCAAAGTCGAACTCTCAATATTTTGTAGTGATTTAAAATGAATGCAACAAGCTAGGAGAATTGAGTTAAAAAACAGCTATACAAAATTTAATATAAGAATACATGATTAATAGTATTTGCACAAGTCAACATTAACCTTTTAGGCGCACGCCTAAAATATAATAAACAGTTACTTTGTTTTATTTATTTAGCTTGCTCGATAATATAGGAAAAGCGAACTTAGCGGTAAGAGCCATCAACTTTCTGATTGTGCGGCGAGTACGGTTGGGATTTTGTCTAGCCTCGCTCTGGGGAATCTGTGTCAAAATGTATTTGTTACTTAGTTTGTGTGAGTGTATATCAGTGTAGCTTATTCTCCGTAAATTTGGTGTACAGTCATTCGCCTCATGCAAACAAACGAACTTTTTTAATTAGGATTGCAACCGCTATGGTTTGGTTACGAGACAAAGGAAAGCTGGCAGGTTTCAGATTAAAAAATGGTTAGGGCAATTTAGGTGAAAGATGAATGGCAAACGAATTTTGTACTTTAATTTTGAAGAGATAATGTGAGGATATTATATTCCTTATGAATACATATGAACAAGTTCTAAGGTCTTAAAAGAGCTTTTTATTGTAAGGATATTTTGCAGGAAAGATATAGATGTAGATCTTTAATTATTTGCTTTAGAACTAATAAAAGTTAACATAGAGGAATAGAGGTGTAATTAGGACAGAGAATGGTAGATAGAAAAGGCAGAGAACAACTATATATATATTGAGCGGCAATTATCAACTATTCCGCCTTTTTCTGCCTTTAGTATGTAAGCAGCACCCAATGTAGGATATTGTATGATTGTTCTGGTGTAAAACTTGTAAGAAAAACCTTTTACCAAGGCCAAGGAACAAGTAAATATTTGCGTTACTTCTCGTATTATATTGTGAAGTAACGATGTGTTAAACAAAGGAGTAAAAGTGTTTAACCTTTTAGGAGATATTTTTGGGAGACTCATAGCGCTAATCCATTCAAACCAGATTTCTTGATCGAAATATGTGGCGGAGAAATTTCCGCTAAGGTTAGCTTTTACTTATTTGTTTTATCTATCGATGATAAATAAGAGATAGTTGAAACTATCAAATTGAGGATAAGAACCAGAAATGCTGACTCAAATTCGAGAAAGCATGTCGGGTGGTATACTGAATTAGTAATTGTCTTGGAACTCAAATAGCATGCAAAATTATGCTTTTTAAGCTTCACGCATTCTCAAAGATACTGTCACATAGAACTTTTTTGCTCTTGTTTTGATGAGCCTTCGGAAAATATAACAATATGCATCTAGAGAATGATTGTATCCTATGGATACTTTTTCTCTTCTAATGTGTTGAGTATGTTATCTAGAATTAAAATAATAGCAGATCTGTGAATTTCTGTACTAATAATCCTGAACTAATATTCTTGAATATTCCAAAATGTTGTAGATCTTTCCAGGAGTTTGTTATGGCAAGTTCTGGAACATTCTTAAAACTTATTTAAAGTCTACTAGATTTTAGAAATTTGTCATTAACTCTAGAATGTTTTGGAAGGTTCCCTTAAAAAACTATTATTATACAACTTTGCAATGCGTTTTACAAAATAAGATTTAAAATTTTCTATCATGGTTTGAATAAAATTAAAGCCTATAGGCGTATACATATTCTCATTTTTTTCCAAAACTTAATAATACTTCTATAATTTTTTTCCAAATAGTCAAATTTCTAAATTCAATTCTCTACCTACAAGAGCAAATTTTGGGGATCATAATACACTCTTTTTATTTATTTAGTTTAGGAACAACTGGGAAATAGCACTTAACCTATGAACTCGAAAAAAAATTGAAATTTTACTGCATAGTGTAATGATTTGTAAAATTAAAAGGTATTTTCCATTTATAAATTAATTATCTCAATTTTATCTAATTAACCTATTTACACGTACGTACAAGGGGTGACAAAATAAGTGAGCACCATGTTATATTCAGTATATTTTTTTAATTTTCGGAACACTGCCTACATGCAATTGTTGTGATGTTGGTTTATTTCGAAGGTGACTTTATTTGGTGTTTTGGATCTCAGTGTTTACAACGTGATCTGCCTAAAAAACATAAGCATATGTAAAACCCAAATTTAACTGACAGGGGCTATCGAGTAATAACAAGGATTCTGGCTAAACATCACAAAACTACTGCAACAAAGGAGAGAGCAGAAATCACTAGCCATCTAATGGACATTGTTTAGATAAGAACTGTGCGCTGGTCACTTTACCGAGCAAACACTCATTGAAGGACAGCAATTTCGAAACCTCTAGGTAGGGAAACCATTGGTAACTCGTGAATAAAATTGCTTTTCGTTCATAAATCACAGTCAATCAATTAATAGAAAAATATTTTAATCTCTGACCTGCCATTCTTTATCACAAATGACCATGTTTATTTAAGGAGAAAGCAAAGGAACCCTAAAATCCACACTGGTTGCGTCCAACCGTCAAATATTGGTTTGTGTGGGTATATTTTGGTATTCAGCTATTCTCATCATTATGAGACCAAATATATAAATATATAGGAACAACAAATATATAAAATTTATCAACTACGAGGTTCTAACTATGACTAGCATACCATTTTCAGACTCACCATTTTTTAAGATGATTATGCACCCGTATTCCCAACCAAAATGTTTCAGAGGCATGTATTTAAATCCGCTGAATCCAAGTCTGGCATTGTTTTTAAATTCAATCATGGCAAGTTTTGGGGATAAAAACATATTTTTAAATATTAATATATATTTTATTTATAAAGTTATTTTTAAAGATAAAATTTGAGTAAAACTACGAATTAGAACACCTTTAGTAATGTAATTGCTATAACTTGTGATAGTTTGCAATGAAAAATGAGGGAAATAAAAATGTATCCTTTTTAAACACCTACAATAGTCTGCTATCATATTAATATCCTATTATCTTCCCTGATATCTTTTTTCCATGAAATTACTGTCTTAATGGAACCTTTCCCCCTTGTTCTTCACTGTAATCTCCACAATTTTCTGAGAAGTAGTCAAAATGCGATATTAAAAAGTTGAGTTTTACATACCTTCTCATTGCTAAATTTGAAAGTTTTGTATTAATTAAACCTTATACAAAGGTTTCACTCAGGAATTTTATCATCCCCGAGAAAATTAATAGAAATTGCTTTGAAAGACTGCCAAGCATTTTCTTTCTCACTCATGATTTCAGTGAAACCAGAGGGTCTTCACTAACCTCCTTTTTTTAAGACCATCAAAGATACTTTCAGTTAATTTTGCATCACTAATTTGTGGAAATATTTTCGACCAAAAAAATGAAATACTTGGCTTTCTTTCTTTAATGCGTTTACAAAACTTTTTATCGAACCCTAGTTTTAGTTCAAGGGGTGGGGGGAAGTAAAATTGTATTAGAATTGACTATGTGTTTATCTATCATATTATGAGAATCAGGATTAAAAGACTGTCGAGGTGCGATTCTCCTCGATCATTGTGCGGCTTCTCAGGTTTGCTATCCCATAAACAAAGGAAGCAGGGATATATTTTGTATAGATATTATCCATTCCTAGTATTTAAGATAGAACGAGAAATTAAAAACTACTCTGAAATCGGAAGAAATGTATCAAATTTATTGTAAAAGTCAAATATTTATATACCAGGCAATGGCTTCGCCACTCCCCCATACGGAGGGAACTTGCGCTTCGTTACTAAGATTAAAATCTAAAACTTACAAAAAAGCAGCCATGGTGATTTTTTTTCTAAATAAGTGCCATTTATTTAAAAATTATTTTCCGAAGAACATTATAGTTACTTTCTAGAAATTCTTTTACTACTCGTTTTTGAAAAAGTTGCATTTAAAAGACAAAAAATGGCAGCGCTTATTATCTGAGTGATTCTAGATTCGTGAACACCATGAATGAAAAAGAAAAGGCAGCCTGGCTCTCATTTTCTGCCGCTGTTCGTAACTTCTTGGGAAACAAAAAAGCGCATTACTACGAGGATCTGTCTACTAATATGCTTTTAGAATATCGTGTTCTGGGATGCAACATGAGTCTAAAGGTGAATTTCCTAAATAGTTACCTCAACCGCTTTCCTGAGAATCTGATAGCCTTGAGCGACGAACAAGGAGAACGCTTCCCTCAGGATTTGTTGACGATGGATTAGCGCTACCAAGGTCAAGAAGAGGTCCTCCAGCCTGATATACGGTCATTAATAAATTAGCATCTATTTGATTACAGTATTTGTAATCTTAATGTGTAATTCAAGTTTCTTCTCATATGCAATAAAATGTTTGTGAAAAAAACCTGCTTTACTGTATATAACGCAAAAGGATAATTAAAAATTACTTCAGGGGATGATGTTAGGCGTGATAAAATGAAAATTATTGTTTAATATTAGTTATTGATGTTATGAAAACCCTGTAGCATTTAGAGAGAATCCGATTTCAGATTTACATTGGGTATACTCAAATTAGGTAGGAAAATGTACTTTTGTCAATTCACCAAATACATTCTTTCCCAGTGCAAGCTATGAGTATCGCAAATTATAAAAAAAGAAGAGCAAACAGAAGATATATAAAGTGTGATCTTATTTTCGAATCTACTTAAGAAGCAAATTGAGAACAGGATAGTAAAGTGTAGTATCCAAACATATTGACTTGATAGGCCTTTATACAGGACCAACTGGCCATCAAACTCTTAAAGATATAACTCAAAATGACTTCGATGCTAATAATCATATAAACAAAATTGCGCTTGGCTATCACAACTGTTCGGCATTTGGCGCAGACCAAGTGTCATTGTTTAATAAAAAGACGGCGACTTACAAACAAGGTCTGATAGCCAAAAGTTGCGCGCTCTCACTTATAATGATTTACCACCTTCCAAACTTTCACTAATCCACGGACTAACCTTGGGATAACCTCTACAATTATATCTTTCGAAAGGTAATGTTAAACAACATAAGGGTTTCAAGTTCCGTTAAAATCGGCCGAATAGTTATGATGGTATTGCCAAAACAAAATAATTCCCGGGATACCCTTGGGTGGTGGTGGTGGTGTAGGTGGCAGTGGTGTAACAGGTGTAGGTAGTGTAAGGAGTTTAGGCGGTGGTGGTGTAGGATGTATAAGTGGCGGTGGTAGTTGTGTAGTTGGTGGTGGTGTAGGTGGTGGTGTAGGCGGTGCTGATGTAGGCGGTGGCGGTGTAAGCAGTAGTGTTGTAGGTGTTGGCGTTGCTTGTGGTGTATCTGGTGTAGATGGTGCATGTAGTACTAGTCTAGGTGGTGTAGGTGGTGGCGGTAGGGGCGCTGTAAGTGATCTTGGTGTAGGTTTGTGGTGGTGTGAGTGGGTGCAGGTGTAGGGAACGAAGGTAATGGTGGTGTAGGTGGTGTAAGTGTTTGTGGTGCAAGTGATGTTGGTGCAAGTGGTCGTAGTGTAGGGCGTGCTAGGGTAGTGTGGGTAGAGGAGGTGTGGGTGTAGTTTGAGTGAGTGAAGGTGGTGTGGGTGTAAGTGGTGGTGGTGTAGTTGTAGGTAATGTAGGCGTAGGGGTGTATGTGGTGCAGGCGGTGGTATTGTATGTGGTGGGTAGGGTGGCGGTGTTGTTGGTGGTGGTGTAGATGGTAGTGGTATAGCTTGTAAGGTGTAGGAGGTGGTGTTTAAGTGGTGGTGGTGGGGGTTTGGTGGGGTGTAGGTGGTGTTGGTGTATGTGGTGGTGGTGTAGGCAGTAGTTGTGTCGGCAGTGGTGGTGTAAGTGGTGTTGGTGTTGGTGATGGTGTATCATGTGTAGGTTGTGCAGGTGGTGGTGTTCTTGGTTGTGTAGGTTGTGTTGGTGGTGGTTTAGGTGATGTAGGTTGTGGTGGTGTAGGTAGTGTAGGCATATGTGTTGTAGGCTGTGCAGGCGCTGGTGATGTAGGTGGTGGTGTAGGTTGTCTTGGTGATGAATCAGCCGAATAGTTACACTGATTACAAAAACAAAAAAAAGCGAAACGATGACAGACCGACCACCGGCATAGTGAGATGTAGAGTCGCCTGCGATCAGACTCGCACGCCGCTAAAAAGATGCCAAAAGTGAATAAACATCGAATGTCTAAAAGAATAACCCACCACACTTAATGAAATATGAAATTGCATAAAAAGATGAGATTTGTGTCAGAGCGAAATGCAAATAAATAAATCATCTTTTGCAGCAACGCATAACATAAGAAATTCTTTGGCGAGTTATTTGTTCACCCTACTTGTAAGTAGATTAATATTCATAAAAAACTAAGATTAATTTCCTTAAATTTCTATGGACAGGTGGAAGAAGAGAGATAAATTATCTTACAATAAAATAATGTAAATACATATTTTTCATTTATTTCGATCTACATATAATTCAATTATCCTCTTTCCATTGTTTCTGTTATTTGCAATGATCCTCTAAAATAATTATATTGTATAGCAAAATATTAGATTGCCCAGAAAATAATGTCGTTTTAGAATTTGTCTAAATTGGTAAAAATTTGATGGAAGCCTTATTAGAGCTAGTAATGCCGAGGTATTTTTAAAGACTGCAATGCCTATGAAATGTGGCCAAAATGGCGTTTGGAGGCCATATGAAGGACAACGTTTACAACTTGTGAATATTGTTTCATCTATATTAGATCGAGGTGCTCATGACCTTTTTCTTGATAGAAATGAAACACAGGATTAAAAATGTTTTAGAGCGTAAAAAGCAACAACTTGATCGCAAACAAAAACTGATTCCTACAGCAATTCGTGGTATTCAAAAGCAGAAGGCAATGCCTAACTTTTGTGCAGTTTGTTGTTATGAACAACTCAATAATAAGCTAACCGTTAATGACGACCAACAAGTTTAACTTTATTGGTCGTCAATAAACGATCTTTACTGGTTAAACGAAAGGGTTTCCTCCTCCTTCAAAACAATGCACGCCCACCAGAGGCAAGTTTTCCCGAGGAAAAAATGATTACGTTAGATGAAAAGTTCTTTCTTATCGGCCATCTTCACCAGACCTTGCACTATCTAATTATCACTTATTTAAGTCATTAAAACACTACCCAAGTAGAAAAGTTTACTCTGATATGAAAAGAAGTGTTGAAAGATATAAAATCAATTATTCCATCAAAACTGAATGAATTCTTTAAGAAAGGAATCCACTGCTTAGTTAAACAATGACAAAGTATTGGCAATAATGAGTGCAACAACTGCTGAAAGTATTTGCACTAAGGATGGAAAATACTTTAATGAATTTTTTTTTGTATATCAAAAAATTCCTTTCTTTTAGGAGTTAAATTTATGTCTTTGTAACCTATAGTAATCTAATTGATAAAAAATTTAATTAACCATTTCCATTACAAGGTTAGGGAATTTATAGTAGTTCCAAAAGGAATACTACAAATGAACCCTTGAAGTTTAGCATAACAACTTGCCCCAGTGTGACCAATTACTCTCAAACGACTTGGGTTTTATTTCTTGTAGACATCCATATTCTATCATTTTTTTTACTACTTTTTTTACAACAATATAGTCATTTTTTTATCTTGCCCGGTGGCGAAGGCTAAATTTGCTCTCAGTCACCGAGGAGCTTTCTTCGATTCAGCTTTGGTCGGGCCAAGAGTGGCTTCGCCCCCTCCTCCTACGGCTCCGGTTTGGAGGGGTGTTTTTAGCTTTATTCATTATTTCACCCATTCCTTCTACCGACCGTATCTTTCCTTTCCTCTTTTTGACTTATCTTCAGTGGCCCAACAAACTGCGATGTCTGACTTGTTGTAGCTCGCACGCAGAAGAGCAGAGATTCACGACTCTTTTCGCTTCCATTTTGACACACCAGCAAATAATGACAGACTTGAAAATACTTTTCAATGAGGCATGCTGGAAAAGCCCTACTTTAAGTTTGTTTGATAGAACTTTTTCTATCACGCACGTAAATCTCTCTCGAAAGATATAAAAACTAGTGTACTAGAACTATTTAAAAACTCGGTACTTCTGATAAGGCTTTTGTTAACAGCTATACCCCAAAGTCCTAGGTGCAAACCTCGACACTTTGAGGTAGGACGTTCTTAAGGAGACTACACCTCATGAAGCAGAGAGGGAACCCTAATTTTGAGACCACGATTGTCTCTACCTAGAAAGTAGTGTCCTTCTATCACTGGTGTAATGATTTGTCAATTCTAAAGCACATGGATGATTTCACTCTTGAGTAAGGCTTTCTCCAGTTTGCCTAGCTTCACGAGGGTAAAGGAAATAGAAGCAAAAGATAGATTTGTGCTCTCCTTTTTCTGCAGAGGCTTCGCAGAATAGACGGTCTGTCTGATTTTGAGGAAGAGATTTTGTCCATTTCAACAAAATAGAATTTAAATAATGATTGCGAGCTTCGATGACTTAGGAAACTCTCATTAAGATGTGGTTAGGTGCCTTTAAGCCTGCCAGTTTCAATTGTTTTAGGATTGTCCTCTTGACTGACGAAAGAAGGTGGGCAGGTGAGGTTGTCAGGCGTGAGCCTTTTATTTAATATAGCCAATCGCGGCTAAATTGTAAAATTGCGTGGCCTTCGGACGGAAACTCAATGACAAACATGTGCGGGTAGCTCTACTACTCAATATAGTGCATAACTGAAGAGCTGGTGACCGGTGAGTGGTAAGAATTGAGCAAGGGATAAGAAAAGATGGACGAGTTTAGAAACCCGCCCAACATACCTTGTCACTTTTCCCTAGATACTGGGTGATGCGTGTTGCCATCTGTCGCTTCCAGATTAGGTACAGTGGCCGCAAAAGTTTACAACACACTCGTAGAAATGCAAATTTACATACTGTTCAGTATTGAATGCAGTTTAGTGAAATTTACAACAGACGTGAAACTTTATGTAATAAATACAATGTAACGGTCAGGATTTCCAAATGGTGAAAAAGAAAAAATATTTATAACGCGAATAGTTAAATTTAAAAACGTAAAAGTTTAAAACACATTCATATAAATAGGTTACATTTGCAAAATATCTCATCAACTAATCCTCATTTGTTCCCGAATATTTTGAATATTATTAACTTAATACGAGGTTTTTTTTCTCATGGTGTAAGGATACTGCGTACGAGTATCTCTTACAAGACATTCGTACCGCCAACATTTTTATCATGGAAAAAAAAAAATCATTCAAGATCTTCATGAATGAAATGTAACCATTCATAAGGGTGGTCTTCAGTACATAAAGATCTCTGGACAGCTTGAAGTACTTCTATATTTCTAACTGCAATATCGATGAAACGTAACAGTCGGGGTTCAAAGCGAAGCACTCTGCTGAAACCGCCTTTCTTAATGTTTCAGAAGGTTAATGTAGAGCTGCCGATAGGGGTTGTACGTCCATTCTAGTCCTCATAGACCTCTCCTTTGCTTTTGACACCATCGACCACACTGTCCTTCTTGATCGTTTTCACACTTTCCTTGGTCTCTCGAGCACTGCACTTGATTGATTTCGCTCATACCTCTGCTCCCGCGCTCAGTCGGTCGCGATCGATAACCTCTCCTCCGAGCCGCACCTATTCATTTTGGGGTGCCCCACGGCGCATTCCTTGGTCCCCTCCTCTTTCGCATCTATTTACTTGCTTTTGGCTCCCTTCTTTGCGATTTGGGCCCGCCCTTCAACCTCTATGCTGATGACACTCTTATATACCTTTCCTCATTCACTGTGTCCTTCTCTCAATTAATGAGCTCCTTTCCGCCTACACCTCTATAAACGAATGGCTGTCTGCCAACTTTCTCAAACTAAACCACGATAAAACTGAAGTTCTCCTTGTTAGTAACTGCTTCGATGGTGGAGAAATCTAAAGCTTTCTTTCACTTCCTTAACATTGGGGAACCCAATGTCGCCTTCTCTGATACTGTGAGTAATCTCGGTGTTATTTTTGACGAGCAACTCTCTTGCATGTGTGAAGAGGAGTGTGAAATATGGAGGAGTCAGTGTGTTGGTTTGGGTAGTGATCTCTGCTGCTGTTCCTTGTCCAGATATTTGTCTACAAGAGGATTGTCAATGCTGAACTCTACAAGCAGATTCTTAGAAAGCATGCCTTTCCCCATCTCTAATCCTCGTCACTTAAACTTCCTATCTTCGTGCAGGACAACGCTCCCTGGCACACTGAAAAGAGGCAAAGATTTGCTGAGTACTAAAGGGGTTGGTCTCATGGACTAGCCACCTCAAAGCCCCGATCTCAATACTATAGAAAACGTTTGGAAGATTATTGGAGATAGAGCGCGAAGGAGAAATCAAAGAATCAACATGAACAATGGGAATTATTGAAAAACGAATGGAAAAGTATTAGCCCATCATTTTGCATGAAATTAATT